>VZQC01002949.1:2470963-2609373 GCA_009823505.1 Rhizomys pruinosus
ATATATATATATATATATATACATATATATATATATGTATATGTATATATTTGCATCCCTAAATCAAATATTGAGTTGATGTATTTGATGTATATTTTAATGTATTTAAAAAGACTTGTTCTTTCTCATAAATCGTAGAACTGAGAAAAATAGATATATACTTCAAGCTATATCTATAGTGATAAAAATCAGTGTGATATTATCTTTACTGACCAGTTAACCACTTTGACATAAATATAATTTGGTGCTAGGAACCACAAATGAGTGAAAACACAATTTGTTTTTCTGAGACTATTTCACCTCAATTAGCATAACAGCCTTCAGTTCCATCCATGTGCCTACAAATTTGATGATGTCGTCCTTCTTCAACACTGCACAGAACTCCATTGTATAACTGTACAACATCTTCATTATACATTCATAAGTTGAGGGACACCTGGGCTACTTCCAGTTCTTTGATATTGTGAAAAGAGCAGCAATAAAGATGGTCATGTACATATTTCTTCTATAAGATGAATCCTTTGAGTATATACCTACAAATGGTATAATTGGGTCAAATGGTAGGTTCATTCTTAGTCGTTTAAGAGTTCTCCACACTAATTTCCATAGGGATTGCATGAGTTTGCATTCTTCATTCTTACCACCAGTGAATGAGTGTCCCCCTTTCCCCACACACTCTACAGCATTTGGTTTCATTTGTTTTCTTGATCATAGACGATCTTATTTATGCAAGATGAAATCTTAAAGTGGTTTTGATTTCCAATTCCTTAATTACTAATGATGTTGAACACTTTTTAAGATGTTTCTAAGCCATTTTAACTTATTCCCTTATAAAGTCTCTGTTCAGATCTTTAGCCCATCTTTTAATTTTTTTTTCTTGATCCTTTGTGTAAATAATTTATATACTCTGGTTGTTAAATCTCTGTCAGATGTACCACTGGAGAATATTTCCTCACAATCTGTAGGTTTTCTCTTCACTTCTTTGATCATTTCTTTTTTTAAATTTTTAATTTAATTTAATTTATTTCTGTATGTGTATGAATATACTGTCTGCATGCAGGTTTGTGCACCCGTGTCGTGCAATGCCACGGAGGTCAGAAGTGGGTCTCAGATTCCCCTGGAACTGGAGTTCTCCTGGATTTGGAGTTTCAGATGGTTTTTGACCGCCATGTGGGTGCTGGGGATCGAACCCGGGTCCTCTATAAGAGCGGTCGGCACTCTTAACCGCTAGGCCATCTCTCCAGCCCCCTTCTTTGATCATTTCTTTCGCTGTATAGAAGCTTTTTATTTTAATGAGGTCCCATTTGTTGATTGTTGACCTTAATTTCTGCTCAACTGGTGTCTGATTTAGAAAGTCTTTTCGTACACCTATAACTTGTAGGTTACTGTCGAAGTTTTCTTCTAACATTTTTAGAGTTTCATGTTTCACATTGAAGTATTTGATCCATTTAGAGTTGACTTTTGTATAAGGTGAAAGTTAGGGATTTAATTTTGTTCTTCTACAGAGGGTGATCCAGTTTTGCCAACACCATTTGCTGAAGATGCTACCTTTCCTCTATAGACTGTTCTTGGCCCCTTTGTCAAATATAAGGTGGCTAAAATTTTATGTACTCACCTTTGGGTCTTTGGTTTTATTCCATTGACCTACATGTCTATTTTTTTTGTTCCCATTTGATTTTATATTATTTCAAAATGTGCATATATACACTCCACACATAAATCAAAGTTACAGAATCTGAAAACAAACTATAGATTAATTCCAAAGCACATTTAGAGATTTACATTTTAACAGTAAAGTTTCATGCAGGTAAAAAGTTGTGTAACTGTCTGTTTTCTCAAGGTCAGTTGAGGTTCTGGTCCTCAAGGGTCACTGGGTTTTTTTGGTGGCGGGGGAGTAGCCCCTGGCTCATTTTGGTTTTTCAACCACTAGTTCCATTCACTCGAGGAGAGTTAGGTCTTGCTAGACCAGGCTTCTCTCTTTGAAGCATGAGCAGACTTTCCTCTTTATAGGGTGGACACTGGCTGGAGTCCCATCAGTGGATCTCCAAGACCTCCCCGCACAGGGAAAGGAAGGGAAGGGAAGAGAAAACCCACAGAGTGGGAGGAAACCTTCACTGCTGATACATCTGACAGAGCACTAACTTCCAGAATATATAAACGACTCAAGAAACAATCAAGTAAGAAAACAAATGACTCACTCAGGGGATGGAGTAAAGATCTGAACAGAGACTTCACAATTGAGGAAATAGAGATGACAGAGAAACATCTTAAAAAGTGTTCAACGTCGCTAATAATTAAGGAAATGCAGATCAAAGCCACTTTAAGATATCATCTCACTGCAATAAGGCTGGCTAGGATCAGGAAAACAAATGATACTAAATGCTGGAGAGGTTGTTGTGAAAGGGGAACACTCATCCACTGCTGGTGGGAATGCAAATTCGTAGAACCATTATGGAAGGCAGTGTGGAGAACCCTTAAAAAACTTGAAATGAACCTACCACCTGACCCAGCCATGCCACTTCTGGGTATATACCCAGAGGACGCATCCTACCACAAAGATATATGTACAGCCGTGTTTATAACAGCTGTCTTCACAATAGGAAAGAGCTGGAACCAACCCAAGTGCCCCTCAACCAATGAGTGGATAGAGAAAATGTGGTACATCTACACAATGGAATTCTATGCAGCGGTAAAGAAAGATGATATCATGAAATTTGCAGGTAAATGGATGGAACTAGCAGATATTATGTTAAGTGAAGTAACACAGTCCCAGAAATACAAAAGAAGAATGGCATCCCTCATCTGTGATGCTAGCACCAAGTACCTAGTTCTTAGGACTGGTTTTAACATGTCCCAGAAGTTTTGTTATGTCGTGATTATTTTGTTTGTTTAGTACCAAGAATACTTTTATTTCTTTCTTAATTTCTCTCTTAACCCATTCTTGTGCAGGAGTGTGTTGTTTAATCTCCATGAGTTCTTGTATTTACAAGGGCTTCTTCTGGTGTTGGTATTAATCTCTATTGCACTGTGGTCTGATAGAAAACATGGATTTTTTTCTTTTTTTGTGTGTGTATTATTTGAGGGCTGTTCTGTGTCCCAGTACGTGGTCTATTTTGGAGAATGTTCTATGCCATCCTGATTAGATAGTATATTGTTTGGTATTTGGGTGAATTACTCAGTAGTTGTTAGGTCCATTTTTTTGTATTGTATCACTTCAGATGTCTCTCTGTCTATGTTTTGTCCAATTGTCCTGTCTAATGGACTCCATAGGGTATTGAAGTCCCCTACAAATAGTGTGTTGGAGTTCATCTGTGACTAAATGTCTTGTAGAATTCTATGAATTTTGTTGTGCCAGTTTTGGTGTGCATAAATTCATGATTGTGATTTCTTCTTGAATAATTGTTCCTTTACTTATTTGAGACAGGGTCTCCCTATAGCCCCAGCTGGCTTGGAACCCACTCTGTAGACCAGGCTGGCCTTGAACTCACAGAGATCCTCCTGCCTCTTGCCTCCAGAGTGCTAGGATTAAAGGTGTGAGCCACCACACCCAGCTAAAAGGTGGTTCTTAGCTGCCATGTGGAGTGCTGGGAATTGAACCCAGGTTCTCTGGAAGAACAGTCGGTGCTCTTAACCACTCAGACATCTCTCCAGCCCCCCCCCCAAATAATTGTTCCTTTAATAATATCATTTATAATTTAAAATCTATTAGAATAGTGTTTCCTGCTTGTTTCTTACCATCGTTTGGATTATTTTATCCATCCTCCTCTCACCTTAATACAGTACAGTGCCTGTCCTTGAAGATGAGATGAGTTTGTTGCAGACAACAAAAAGATGGGTTTGGTTTCTTAATCTATTCTTCTAGTCTATGCCTCTTAATTGGAGACACTCAGTTTTTTTTAGCTAATATATGTATAATTTTGTAAATCAGGCATAGCGGTGCATGCTTTTAATCCAAGTCCTTGGGAGGCAGAGGCAGACAGAGGTCTGTGAGCTGAAGGCCAGCCTGGCCTACATGTCAGTTTCAGGCCTGCTGTGATACAGGGAGAACCTATCTCAAAAAGACCAAATAAATAAACAAATAATTTTATAAAATAAAAACAAAGCATAGTCACATTAAATTTTGTGAAAGTAAAAATTAATGTTTTTTTAAAGATGTAATTTTACTGAATTTTTGAAAAGAACAAATGATGTTTTAAGAAATTTTCTTTGGAAATTTATCCATGATATTTAAAAGCAATAGTATAGCTGGGCATGGTGGCACATTCCTTTAATCCTAGCTCTCAGGAGGCAGAGGCAGGAGGATCTTTGTGAGTTCAAGGCCAGCATGGTCTTGAGTTCCAGGACAGCTGGGGCTACAGGGAGACCCTGTCTCAAAAAGACAAAATAAATAAAAATAAATGAATAAGTAAATAAATAAATAAATAAATAATAAAATAAAAGTAATAGTATAAATGAAAGACCCAATTAAATCCCCTAAAACTGTGAAATAAGGTATCTATAATATAACTGGAGATATGGCTCAGTGTTTAAGAACATTTGTTGGTCTTCTAGAGGACTAGATTTCCATTCCATGCACCTACATGAGACAGCTCATGGGATTTTTAACTCCATGGAAATACTTTTCTAGTGTCTCTAGGTACCCTGAGGCACACAGCAATACACACACAAAACACAAGGCAAAACATAAATATAAAAATAGCATAAAATCAACAGATTGTTCAATTCATTTATTATATTGAATACTCATAAAATATTTATAACATTTGACAAATTCAGTAACAATTTATGAAATAAACCAATAAACTTCAGAGGTCTTCAGAGTAATACATTGATAAAAATTTCTGAAATATAAAGAACTAAGAAGGAGATAAGTAAAGACTATGTTTAAGTATCTGAATGAATATTGCTATGTATAAGTTTATAATTTTGCTTATTTATCTTCTGAGTTTCATCTATACTAACTATATTTCATATTTATTTTAAAGATGAGTAAAATTCTGTTTCTTAGTAGAACCCGAGTAACTTGTCATGAAATATATGAATGTATGCTTTGAATATGAGGTAAGTATAATGAAAAAAACCTTAGTAAAACCTTTCTGTGTGTATAAATGTAATACACAGACTAATGGTGTGGTGGTTTGAATGTGTGTCCCCCATAGGCTCTAGGTATTCAGACGTTTGTTTCCAGTTGGTGGCGCTGTTTTTGGAGGTCTTGGGGTGTGTGGCCGTGTTGGAAGAAGTGTGTCGCTGAGGGCAGGCTTAGTGAGCTTAACAAGCCTCATGGTCTACAGTTACCCTCTCTCTGCTTCCTGTGCTCTTTGTGAGATGTGACCCTTGGTTTGCTGCTCCAGATCCAACCGCCTCGCCTCCCCGCCACAATGGACCCTAATTCCCTGGAACCATCAATCGTAAGCTCAAATAAACTCTTCCTTTTATAAGTTCCTTGGTCATGGTGCTTTATCACAGCAACAGAAAAGTGACTAATACAAATGGAAAGCATCCACTATGAATCAGGCCTACTTTATTAAATCAATGAGATGTGTCATGCCTTCCTGCTCTACCGTCCCATGCCCTTTTTCCCTCAAACACATTTCAAACTAGGGGTCAACAAGCATTAAAAATTAATTTTAACACACTACTTATTGTAATAGAATCTTTTTATTTCACTTTTTAAATGACATAGTTATATGATTCATAAAATTAATAATTTTGTTATGTTTTTAATTTTCTTGCATTTATTTATGACAGAAAGAATGAAGAACTAAGTAATCATTGTCTTCTTAGGATGGAGAAAAACCTGAAGGTACACAAAAGGTGCAACTATATTAAAATTACTAAACTTGTCTAATCACAAATATGGATTCATAGATACATGGAGTGAATAATGTGATCTTAGTCTCCAAAAATTTTTATTTAACAATAAGACTTATTTACATACTCATAATTTTTAAGTTTATTAAAATGGTTACCAATATCTCTATATATTTACCTATATGTATGTCAGTCAGTATCTTCAATTTATTAAAAATATAAAAGTATCAAATCAGAATAATATTTTATATGCAATCATTTTAAGTTCTATTAATAGTGAATAGTTAAGATATGTGTTCAAACAAATCAATTAACTTCTAAATATTACATATTATGTGATAGACTTATAGTTTAATGCAAATATAATTATGAATGGTTAAAGTTATGACATGGTACCATATTGTACTTGCCACTTGCTAACTAACTATACAATCTTAAGAGATGTTTCCTTAATATATGGATCACATTCCTTATTTTTAGAATGATAATAGTCTATCAGGTGGTGATGTGAAATGTCCTTTGACCTGGTCAGTATTTTCTCCAGTATGTAATTGATCATCTCTTACAAGAAGGTGACAGCACTGTGCCCAGGAGGCCAGCAGAGGCTCAACTTCCTGCTCAGACCTGTAAGGGTGTGGGCACCTCCATGCATCTCTGCAGGACTCCTGGACTATAGCAGAGATAGGGACTGTGCCCAGGGGGTCAACCGAGGCTCAACTTCCTGCTCAGACCTGTTAGGGTGCTGGCAACTCTCTGCACCTCTGCATGACTCCTTGGTGATTGCAACTGAGGTAGAGACTGCACAGTGGGCCAAACCACTCCCACCCCCCAGAATGGCCATGATTGCAGGAACAGCTATAGAGAATGGGGTCACAAGGTAAAAGAAGAGACAGCAAACCAGCCACTCAGTTAACCTAGAGGAACAGCCCTTCAACCCAAGAAGAAACATTCCAATTTCACCTCAGATTACAATAAACAAATCAAATCCACATGACAAAGCCACAGTGAAAAATCAGCACCATGGGAATAGCAAACAATAAATCCCCAGCAAATTCTATCAGTCCTATGGCAGACTCCAACAATGAGTTCTCCTTGGAGGTAACCCAGGACACAGATTTTATAAAAAAACAAGCATAGATGCAGGATGTGGTGGCACGCACCTTTAATCCTAGCATTCAGGAGCCAGAGGCAGGAGGATCTCTGTGAGTTCAAGGCCAGCCTGGTCTACAGAGTGAGTTCCAGGACAGCTGGGGCTACAGGGAGACCCTTTCTCAAAAAAGACAAAAAGAAATAAAAAAGAACAATCATAGACATTCTCAAAGAAATCAAGGTATGTAAAAAACAAATCAAAGAACTGAAGGGAGAGAATGACAAACTAGAGGGAGAGAAGGAGAAACACCAGAAGGAAGTGGAAACACTGAAAAGATCCCAGGCTAAAATAAAGCAGGAAACTGAGCAGAGAATCAAGCATCTAGAAAGAGAGAAAGACAAGCTCCAGAAGGAAGGGGAAATACTAAAGAAATCACAGGGTGAAATGAAAAAGGAAATCAGACACATATTTAATCAGCAGGAAACCCATAGAGAGGTAGGAAATCTTCACCAGTGATACATCAGAGTGAGCATTAATATCCAGAATATATAAATTACTCAAAAAATAAAGGATCGAAAAAAAAAGACACTACCAAAAGATGGAGTAAAGAGCTGAATAAAGAATTCACAAATGAAGAAGTGAAGATGGATGAGAAACTTGTCAGGAAGTGTTCAATGTTGCTAATAACTAAGGAGATGCAAATTAAAACCAGTTTAGGATTTCAGCTTATCGCCATAAGAATGGCCAAGATTAGGAAAACAAATGACACCAAATGCTGGAGAGGTTGTGGAGAAAGAGGAACACTCACCCACTGTCGGTGGGAAGGCAAACTCGTGCAACACCTATAGAAAGAGGTGTGGAGAACTCTTAAAAGACTGAAAATGAGCCTACCACCTGACCCAGTCATACCACTCCTGGTTATATACCCACAAGACTCATCCTACTGCAAAGACACATGCACATCTATGTTTATTGTACCTCTCTTTACAATGGCAAAAAGCTAGAAACAACCCAAATGTCCTTCAACCAACAAGTGGATATAAAAAACGTGGTACATCTACACAATGGAGTTCTATGCAGCAGTAAAGAAAGATGACATCGAGCCGGAGAGATAACCTAGTGGTTAAGAGCACCAACTGCTCTTGCAGAGGACCTGGGTTCGATCCCCAGCACCCACATGATGGCTAAGAACCATCTGTAACTCCAATTCCAGGAGAACTCAAGTTCCAGGGGAATCCAAGACCGTCTTCTGACCTCCGCGGCATTGCACGACATGGGTGCACAGACCTACATGCAGACAGTGCATTCATACTCATACAGAAATAAGTAAAATTAAAAAAAAGAAAGATGACATCATGAACTTTACAGGTAAATGGATGAAACTAGAAAACATTATGCTAAGTGAAATAGCACAGTCCAAGAAAAACAAACGACAAATGCTGTCCCTCATTTGTGGATGATAGCACAAAATCCCTAGTTGCAAACAAACACTGTATATGTTATATTTCTTTTTTATATGAAAACAGCAGTATGGTTAAATGGTGAATCCCTTAATGACCTTGAGAATTAACCTACCACTTATGATCAGGTTTTGTAATATTGATAAATGGGTGGAGGATATGTCTGCATATTTTGAAGTAATATAAAATTAAAGGGGAAAATGTGAATAAAAAGACTGAGAGAAAGATGCAAGGCATGTTTGGCAGAATGCAGGAACAGGGGTGTGGTGGGAGGCATGGAAAGGGGAATGTGTCTAAATTAAACTGAGAAATGATGTATGAAATATGCAAAATGTCAATAAAAATTTTAACAACAACAAAAAAGTGTGTTCAACTCTAGATGTGGAAAGAAAAAAGGCATAGCTGCTTATTAGCCCAGTCTGCCCAGGAAAGGGGATAACTCAACCCTCTTCCTTTTAGTCCTCCAAGAGTCATTTTCTTTGTAGCCCCACATTGGGCACCAGGACCCGAGGGGAGGGGAAGATTCTAGGATGAGCCCCAGTCTAGTGGATCAAAGAGAGAACCAAGAGCAATTCTGTAAGGTGGAACAACTGGTTCCTTTGCTGGAGTTTGGGGCCTTATATACCAAAATTTCTGGGCTGAGAATGGGGGTGAGGAGGTGTGCAGGAAATTTTCAGTGTCCTGTGTTTAAATGAGCCACCTTTGGCTCCACTTTGCAAACCAAGATGTGCTCTCAGATTAGGCAGGAATAGGACAGCTTTTTTGCCTGAATCCTCAAAGCAGGGCTGCAGGGCTGCAGGGCTTCAGGGCTGCAGGGCTGCAGGGCTTCAGGGCTGCAGAGCTGCAAGGCCAGTCTTATCAATTTGGTAAGCTGGGGGTTGGCTAAGACCCCTGCCCTTTCAGATATTCAGGGCAAATAGCCAGTTCTTAATGCTCTAACAGGATGGGATATGAAGCCCCACATGGAATCAATGATTTTACCTTAAGTTACTCATCCCAAGTCTGCTTTCATTAGTGTTACCAACAATTTTCCAATTACCATAAACTCCATCATTACATAATCTGTTTAATTGATGTAAATTAGTTTTGAAGAGGTTTACTTTATAGTCACTTTTAAAAATATAAAATTTTATCATTAAGCTTTCCTTATGACATTCTGATTCTCATAATAAGCTTCTATCAAAATTCACATGGTGTTCCATGCTCAGAGGCACTAAATGCCAAGCATGAGGAAGAGTTTTGGGACAACTTGCTAAAAGTTAATATCGGTTTATAAATTCTAATACAAAATACTAACTTAATTTCAAACTATCTTCCATTGATTATATAACAGTGAAACAGGGTGGATGAAACATTCCAAAATATTTTACTGTGTACTGACAAGTTCAGGAGTAAAAAGGGAAAATCTCCAGGAGCCAGAAATGAAATGGAAACTCAAGCACAGAGTATTTAACAGTTATTAAATTCAAACAGTGCAGCCTGGGATTCGAGTCACTCCTGAAAACTGCGCTTCTTGGAGCAATACCAGGCAAGAAGGAAGGCTAAAATGAGTTCCTGTAAAGACAGGAGCATTCACAAAGGCAAAGAACAGTGAACCGAAGGAAACCGACCTCCTTGAGCTATGAGTAAGAAAAGAATCACTTCAAATAATTGAGAGTCACTGGCTCATGCGTTGTTCAACAGATAAACTGAGTTCACACCATTCAAGTCACATGGGAAAAGTGGCTGGTAATTTAAAATAAAAAAGAATCCAAACGAACAGCAACAAAAACTCTAGATATTCCTGAAACTCAAGTAAATGTACAGTCTCCCCAGGGTAACACAAGTATAAACATGCTTGAGTGTCAGAGGTTTACAGACTTCAAAATTAAAAAAAAAGAAACTTTTTTTTAATTTTTTTTTTTTTTTATTATTTCTGTATGTGTATGAATGTACTGTCTGCTTGTATTTTTGTGCACCCTTTTCTTGCAATGCTGCTGAGGTCAGAAGAGGGTCTCGGATTCCCCTGGAACTGGAGTTCTCCTGGAATTGGAGTTTCAGACGGTTCTCGGCCACCATGTGGGTGCTGGGGATCGAACCCGGGTCCTCTGTAAGAGCGGTCGGCGCTCTTAACCGCTAGGCCATCTCTAAAAAAAAAAAAAAAAAAAAAAAAAAGAAAAGAAACTTTATGATTGTCCACAGCACAAACTTTAAAACATACGAGGAAGGGAAAATCCAAGAGAAGCAATTAAAACATAAAGATTTTCTACTTAATAACCAAATTACAGAATGTCACCTTTAAAAAAACTAACTTAAAGAAAATTAATATATTATTTTTCTTAGGTAAAGTGGATATATAGACATAAAATATCTTTGAAGAAAAAGGGGTAATGATTAATTACTTTGGAAATCATTCAAGAAAATATAAAATTTTGGGTCATTTTTTTCTTAATATATTTTGAGGATTGAGTGAAACATCTTTTAGCACAATTACAATGCCTAGTTGGTACAAATGAAATATGGTTCAGCTTTTCAATAGAGATATTTTAAGTGGATATGTACATATGCATATATTAATTATATAATTAAGCATTATATTTATCTGACTAGTATATGCATAAATAAATAAGTTTATTTACAAATTAATGTGTGTATGTTTGCATATCTACATAATTTCTTCACAGAATTTGTTTGAGCACAGCCTTTATTTTTTTCCTATGATTTTCCTTTTTTTAATTTTTTTTATTTTAATTTTGTTTATTTTGAATGTGTATGAATGTACTGTCTGCATGTAGGTCAGTACACCCATGTTGTGCAATGCTGCAGAGGTCAGAAGAGGGCGTTGGATTCCCCTGGAAATGGAGTCAAATATGGTTCTCAGTTGCCATGTGGTTGTTGGGGATCAAATCTGGGTCCTCTGCAAGAGCAGTTGGCACTCTTAACTGCTTGGCCATCTCTCCAGCCCCTGATTTTTCAATATCGTTAAATATTTTGTCATTGAATTTTCTGAATTTTATATAACACGTCTTGATCTTTTTAACCCCCCTTTGCCTATCTGTAACCACCCCAAAGCCCATCCACAAGGCTTAATTAATTTTTCATACATTATGGCCTATCAAGTAAAGTTTGTGCAGCCACATGTCCTAGGTGTGAGTTCATCAAGTAGTGACTGCTCAGCTTGTCAAGGCTCTCTCCCTTAAAGAAGATCTCTCTCCTTCACCTAACAATGATCATCTGACAATAATTCCTCAGAAAAGCTGTGGCCTCCTGATTTTTTTCCCAGTTCAATAATGGATTTGTCTGATTCAGTTTGCGTGGGTCTTGTGCATGCTGTCACCACTGCTGTAAGTTTGTCTGAGAAAGGTCCCAGGAGTCTGTGAGACTGTTTCCTTATGGTCATGTACCTCTTTCCCTGACACTAACAATATTTTTGCTGCTTCTACAATCTTTCCACTTCCTCTTCCACAATGGTCTCCGAGCCCTGGGTGACTGGATTTTAATATCAGAGTCCTGTCTAGTGAACCACACTTTGCAGACTCTTCTTATTCTGTACAATATGCCCAGTGTGGCTGTTTGTGTTCATTGCCGTCATTGCCCATTGCCCGAGGAAGCTTTGCTGATGATAGTTGAGCAATGCATGAGTATTCCCTCTCTTCCTTGTTACAATATCTCCTGTGAAACTTAAGATACAGAGGTTCCATTGTATATGTGTCACTTATGGTTGGACATCTGACAGACATTTATTCTTTTTGTGGGAACAGTTGTAGAATTCTATAATAGTTTCCTGTTGCAAAAGAAGCTTATTTGATGAGTAGTGACCTGAATATTGTGTGCCGATATAAGGATCCACATTTAGCACATTTCCTGGATTTGCTGATCTGTTTGCACAGAAGGATGTCTTTGGGGCTTGACTGGATAAGGCTTAGCTTGGATGTTGGAATCCATGACATCTGACGGGGGTTTTGGGCATGGAGGGGACTGTGTTTAATTGGGATGCATTGTACGAGTCATGAAAATGCTCAATAAATATAAAAGAAATGATATTTTTCTACCATTGTGACAAATGTGGAAAATAAACTACAGGCATTGATATAAGGAATATTTGGAAAGTGCTTTTAAAAATTAACATAATGACAATTTATGCAGTGTTACAGTTTATCATAAATGGGAGCTGAAGAGATGTCCTGGAGGATGAGGGAAGTTACAAATATTCCAGAGGACTTGAGTTTGATTGCCAGGATCCGTGTCCGGGGACTCAAAACAACCTGTAGCTCCTGTTCCAGAGGATTCAACGCAATCTTGTGGCCTACAGGAAGATGGCACTAACGTCTCATTCATTCCTACAGACACACAAACACACATATACACCAATAAAAATTAAGAGTCATAAATATTTTTAATCATAAAAGTTGGATACCTAGAGTATAACAATTTCATTTTTGTTTCCTATTCTTGACAATAAACAAAGAAAACAAGTAATAATTGTTCAGTGAATCATGGTGAACATTATAAAAATATTCTTAAATTAAGAAAATATAAATACATTTGTGTGACAATAAAGTATACATAATATAGAACTTATAAATCATTAATAAATTAGTTCTAAACTTGGCAACATGACTCCTTCCCTAAATATAAAGAGATGTAACATAACAAATATTAAATATACATTTAAAGACTAGATATGTAATTCAGGAATAATGAATTTTCCGAGTATGCATAAGAAAATCTGCTGTGCTCATGCTTGGGTAGACACCTGAAAGCATAACCCTCCATCTCACAAAATACTTCAGTATCCAATAGGTTCTACACAAAGTCCTGACCTCCCTCATCTATGTTTGACTGTTGAGCGCAGGTGACCATTGCAAGTCTTCCAAGAAGATGGACTTTCTCAGCCCTGCTGACTCTTACATTATTCCCATCCCTTCTTCCACAAGGTTCCCTGCATCTTAAGGTAGATGGATTACTGTCCAGATTAGGACTAAATATTCAGGCATTACTTATAGTCAGCACTACAACCTGCCATGAATCTCTACATTCTCTTGGAAAGAGGATCTACTCTTTTAGTAAGACTCAGAGTAAGTGCTAGTTTCAACAGCAAATATATTAAAATTGGAATGATACAGAGAAGATTAGCATGGCCTCTTCATGAGAATGACCCACAAATTTGTGAATCATTCCACAATTTTCCAAGAATGCAAAGAAAAAACAAGTTGAAAGGAAACAACACATATCTCTCAATAATAATCTTAAATGTTAATGATCTAAACTCTACAATCAAAAGACATAGACTGGGAGAATTGATTAGGAAACAGAATCCATCTATATACTGTCTATAAGAAACCCATCTCACACTCAAGGACAGACACCACCTTAGAGTGAAAGGATGGGAGAAAATATATAAACAAATGTTCTCTATAATTATGCTGTCATATAGTATGACGTGGTAACACTCTCTTTCACCTATAGGATGATTTAATCTAAAAATAAAGTTTGTTTCCCAAATTAATCACATACAGTAACCCAAAACAGCATGGGTGAACATGATGAAAACTGTGCCTTGACTCCACCCTATAGGTATATATAATAAATTCCAAGAAAATGGTACCAGAAAGCAAGCAGGAGTTGCTATTCTAATATCAGACAAAATAGACCTCAGAGTAAAATTAATCAGAAGAGAAAAAGATGGCCATTATATTCTTATCAACAGAACAGTCAGCCAGGAAGATTTCACAATCGTAAATGTTTATGCACTAAATTCTGGTGCACTGAACTTTATAAACAATCCTTCAGGGCCTCAAGACACAGACTAATCTGAGCACACTAGCAGTGGGCGACTTCAATACCCCACTCAGTCCCTTGAATAACTCAATTTAACAAAAAATAGAGAGACATTGTAACTGAACAATACAATACACATAAATGGACCTCACATATATCTACAGAATATTCCACCCAAACACCAGAGAATGTACTTTCTACTCAGCGCCCCATGGAATATTCTCCAAAATTGACCACATACTGGGACACAAAAGTAATCTCAACAAATACAAAAGGATTGAAATTATTTCATGCATTCTATGAGACCACAGTCCATTAAATCTCAATATGCTTATCAAGATAAACTCTAATATCTCTTAGAACACCAAAGAACACAATCAAGAATAATGAGTGGGTCAGGGAAAAAATAAAGAATGAAATAACAGCATTCACAGAGCTAAATGAAAAAGACTATACAACACAACAAAACCTGTGCGATAATTTAAAAGCAGTCCTAAGAGGGAAATTTATAGCCCTAAGTGCCCACATTGTGGGAATGAAACTTTGTGTGTGGCTTGAAGGAAGAACTTGTAAGACCTGTCCCAGAAGACCTCTCATTATCTGATATGTCTGTGGGCATTCAGTTGCCTCTGTGTGTTATCTATCTGTAACAGGAAGGTTCGGGGTATTACAATGATTCTTGCTTCACCCTGTCTCTGCAAAGTTCCAGGCCCCTTCCCTTGAGGCATTGAGCAAAATATCACACCTCTAGTTACCTGTTGCACAAACCAGAGCTCTGCAGCCCCCCCGATTAGAAGCAAGGTGGCTCACCCCTCCATTCCACCTGTCCCCCACTTCCTTGCCCAGAGCACAGTAGCCTTCAATATATAGAACTCACTGACAGAAAATAAATGGAGTTCCTATCTCCCCAGCTCTCTGCGTGTGTGAGTCTGTTCATTTCCATGGGTGATCTCCTGTGGTTTTTCCCTCCCCCTTCCTTGTGGGAGAAAAGCCTAGAGACTGTCAGCCTGCAGGCAGGAGACAAGTCCTAGAGCTGAGCCACGCAATGCAATCACGTGTGACTCAAAGACATTGAAAAATGACACACGTTAAAAAAAAAAAAAAAGAAAGGAAACAAATAAATGCTGTAACAATGCAGTGAAAACCACTTGAGAGACAAAAACAAATGAACACTAAACCCAAAAGACAGGAAGAAATAACAAAAATCAGAGCAGAAATCAGTGAAATATGAGTAAAGAAAACAATACAAAAAAAAAGAAAAAAAAAAAGAAAAAAAAAAAAAAACAATGAATCCAAAACTGGTTATTTGAAAAGATAAACAAAATAGACCTGTAGGCCAATTAACCAAAACAAAGAAAGAGCAACTCCAAATCAATTGCATTTTTGATGAAAGGGGAAAAGTCACAAAAGATAAAGAAAAGATCAAGACAATCATAAGAAAATACTTCAAAAACCTATACTCTACTAAATTTGAAAACCTAAGAGAAATGGATGAATATCTGAAATTCTGGGATTCACCAAAGCTTAACCAAGAAGAGATTGACAGCTTAAACAGACCCATAATACTTGAAGAAATTGAAGATTAAAAACAAAACAAAGAACTCCCAACTAAAAAAAGCACAGGCCCAGATTGTTTCACAGTATAATTCTACAAAACATTTAAAGAGCTCTTACAACCATTACTGCTCAAACTATTCAGAAGGATACAGAGAGAAATCTCTCAAATTCCTTATGAAGCCAGCAACACTCTAATACTAAAACCAGGCAAAGACACAAACAAGAAAGAAAACTTTAGACCCATCTCATTAATGAACACAAATGCAAAAATTCTCAAAAAAATACTTGCAAATTACATACAGACCCACATCAAAAAGATCATCCATCATGACCAAGTTAGATTCATACCAGAGATGCAGGGATAGTTCAACATATGTAAGTCAATAAATATCATAAAACACACAAATGGACTGAAAGACAAAAAACACAGGATCATCTCAATTGATGCGGAAAAAGTCTTTGAAAAAAATACAGCATCCCTTCATGCTTAAAGTCCTAGAGGGACTTGGACTGGAAGGAACATCCCTCAACATAATCAAAGGTATATATAACAAACCCACTGCCAACATAATCCTAAATGGAAAAAAAAAATTAGAATCATTCCCGTTAAAGGTGGGAACCTGGCAAAGTGCCCCCTATCAACATTCCTCTTCAGTATAGTGCCTGAATTGCTTGCTAGGACAATAAGGCAAGAAAAGGAAATTAAAGGAGTACTAATCGGAAAAGAGGAAGTAAAACTACCCCTTTTTGCAGATGATATGGTAGTTTACCTAAGGGATGCTAAAGCCTCCACCAGAAAACCCCTAGAAAAGATTAAAAGTTTCAATAAAGTGGAGGGGCACAAAATAAACCTAGAAAAATCAGTAACATTTTCTTTTTTTTTTTTTTCTCAGTATTTTTTTTTGAATTTTTTTTTTATTTATTTAAATTTATATTGAGCTTTGGTACATTTCATACAAACAGTTCTTTTTTTTTTTTTAGGGATTCTACAATACAATGACACAGTTGTTTGCAGATAACAATGATGTTACTCATTATGTCCTACAATTAGTAATTGGTGCATTTTGCAAGTATCTATGGTCCAAATTTTGAACAAACCCAAGGTTCCCATAGTCCAGTTGGAGAAGCTTGTATGCACAGGCATGTTGATCAATCAGGTGTCCAGACTATATTCACTATAGTCTCATGATTCACCACCATCTCTCCACAGCCCCTATTACAATTCCATGCCTCCTCTTCGCAGTTGTTCCCTAGGCTTTGGGAAAGGGGCACAAGTGGGTGAGAAGAAACAGTCTAATTTCTTTGGAGTTGTCATTTTGGACTCCGGTGTTCAGTTTGTTTCCCTTACGGATTGACAGCTTTCACAGTGATACCCTTTTCAGTCATACTAACAAAGCTCAAGCTATTGGATGTACAGGCATTTTAGCCAGTACAATTATTGTGTAAGCTAAGCTGTGAGCATAGACACAGATGCTTGGATGGTATGCTAATCCGCAAACTGTGGTTTCTCTATAAAGGGTGACAAGTTCTTATTGTGGTTATAACATCCTAACCACTAGAGGACATAAGCTTGTGGCATCCGCTGTGAGTTATTCCTCCAAGGAGAGAGCTAATAGCCAATAGTTTGGGATATAATATAGACACTTGGCTGCCACTGTTGCAACTGTATCTCCAGGCTGTTGAGGTGTAAGCTGATATTTTCGGAGGAGTCTTGTTTTGTCTAGGGAGACCAATATTTTCGCTTATGCTGTAATCCCATTTATAGGCCAAAGGCCTTTATTAATTTGGGGGGTGCGGGTTTGAATCCCCTAGCCCAACACTCCTAGGCAGAATAATCATTGCTGATGTCCAGAGCTTTCCTGTAGTATATATTTTTTGCTAATTACACAACTTATAAACACTTTTACTATTGAATTTGGCTCTAGATAGAGAAATATCCTTTCACAGTTCCTATGCTATCAATCAGTTAATACGTTGTGCTGTTTTATAGGAAATTACCACCGTAACAATTGGCTCTAGTTTACAGTTTGGGAGTGGTTTCATTACCCATCCTGTTTTTTTTTTTTTTTAAAAAAAAAGGGGGGGGAGAGGTAGGAAGGTTTCTCAGCATTAGGGTCCATTATAAACAGTCAATCCCAATATTATTCAGAGAGATGTCAGTGACCGTGTCTCAGGCGTCTGATGTTTCCTCATTCTATGTGTTCAGATGGGTCAACTTCTCTGCTGACATTCCCCAGTTCATCCTGCACAGCCATAAGTTGTATGTTTTCAGGCATTTAGATTGGGACTTTTACCTGTGGGAACATAAAATTCTCCTCCCATTGTTATTTTCAAGATCAGAAAAATTGAAAATTTATCAATAGGATTGAAACACAGAGTTTTCCATTTGTATCCCAGAAGGATAGTACCCACCTCCCCTCTATTTTTTTGTTTTTTCTCTTTTTTTTTTTTTTTTTTTTTTTTTTTTTAGGTTTTGTTTTGACCTATAGATTGCCTAAGTTGTATTACACATACCCATAAGCGGAGCCAAGGCATAAGCTTTCATTACATTTACCCAAACTGGTTCTCATTGACTGTATGCTACTTATTTGGGAAGGAAATTTAAGCTTAGTTCCTTTAACTTGTTCTACAAGTAAAGAAAGTGTTTAATGTGATTATTGTGTTATTCAGAAAAAATATATAGGCCATTTGTATACCTTAACCAATACAAATTATAAATAAGACCAATAAACATTTTATATTCCCGTTGGTTCAATTGTATTACCATTTCCACCAAAACCTCACCTAATTTAACTAATCTAAACAATTCACTAAAAAGCCTTGAAATATTCCTATACTTGGTGGATAAAGCTTGGGCAGAGTTGAGAACCTGCTAATAAATTTTACCCAATAAATAAACACTTTGTTCTTTAAAACGCTTTATGACTGGACTAAGACTTCTACTTATTTGGTAAGTAAAAAATTTAAGCTTAATTCTTTTAAATTGTCCTACAAGTAAAAAAAGTGTTACAATGTGATGGTGTATTTCAGAAAATAATAGAGCCCACCCAATACTAACTATGAATAAAAACAACTAGCATTTTATATTCCCAGTAGTTCAAATGTCAGTATCTAGCTCCTTTTCTTTTTCCCAGCACAAGATCCTGCATAATAAAAAACCAATTTGCAAGCAGTTGTGTCCCAGCCACAGAGCCCAAGGCGTCCCACCATCTAGCTGAGGGGCTTGAATGTTCAATCAAGTTGATCAAATAAGTGCCAGACATATTGTCATATTGCTTTTTTACCATTCACCCCAATCGGCGCTCCTACAATATACCACTCCCCCTCTTCACAGATGTTCCTAGGCTTAGAGATGGGGCCACAGGTGGACAAGAAGCACAACAGTCTACTTGTCTTGGAGATGTCGTCTTGGACTCTAATCAGTTCTGGCTGTTCCTTTCATGGGCTGCCCGATGTCCCAGGGACAGGCTTCCAATCCTACTAATGAAGCACAAGCGGTTGTAGTATATATGTATTTAAACACATACTAGTTATTATGGTAGGTTACTTTGGTATAGACAATATGTCTGGATGGTGTTTCTTAATCCCTGAATTACTTTTCTTTTTCCCCCTGAGAGAAATGACAAGGCCTTACTGTGGCATATATATCTCCTAATCGCTAGAAGGTATAGCTTGTGGCAACATCCTCGAGTTATTTGTCCAAGGAGAGAGCTAATAATCAAATTAATTGGGATATACAGACATATGGCTGCCCTGCTGCCAGTATCATCCAGCAGTTGGGTGTAGCTGATGTTGGTGGCGGAGTTTTGCTTGACTCAAGGAGACTAACCTTTGCTTTATTGAGTTCATGTGGCCTTTGGTAACACTCTCTTGGTATTCCAGAGGACCAACTATATACTTGTAAGTGTGATTCGATACAATCCTCCCATGGTTACATTAGGTCATTGACAGCAGGGCAGACCTTAACCACTTCTTTTTTCTTGCAGATATCCCAGTTTACAGGCAATAAGCCTTAAACTTTTTTTTTTGGGGGGGTGGGCTTGGGTCCCTGCCTCGCATCTCCTTGGCAGAATAATCCGATGCTGCTT
Source organism: Rhizomys pruinosus (assembly GCA_009823505.1). Lineage (NCBI taxonomy): Eukaryota > Metazoa > Chordata > Mammalia > Rodentia > Spalacidae > Rhizomys > Rhizomys pruinosus. The sequence goes on from VZQC01002949.1 coordinate 2,490,730, forward strand.
TTCAGTGCTCTCTTGTATTAATTATATGAACTACTTAAAGTAGTGTTTAAGTGTATTGTCTATTCAGAAACAAAACACATTACTTTAGTATTGTGTTTGTTTCTTGATAGACAATATCCTTTTTTACAGTTCTATTATATTAGTTAATTGAAGAAAGACGTTTTTCCAGTTTTATAAGAGATTACTTCTATACAGTCAGTCTTAATTTACCATTAAATGGATGACTTCATTAACCACCCTGTTTTCTTTGTTTCTGTGAAAAAGAGGTAAGGAGGTCTCTCATATTGAAACTGTGCTGTACCTAGAGGTAAAGTTCGTTAGGAGCTCACTGTAAACAGCATGTTACACCTATGGTCCTCAGAGATGTTTTGATGCTGTAGCAGTCTGAAGCTTTTATTCCTTTTAGTGTTAAGATTGGTGACTTCTCTGCTGGTATTTCATGGTACAACCTATACGATACGGAAGGCTGTATCCATTTTTCTGCCTTTGAGTTGGTGTCAGTTTTGACCTGTGGGAACATACAAATCTTTTCCCATGGTTAGTCTTAAAGATTAAATTGAAAGTTTTGGACAAAAAGGTTTAATATATAACTGGTATCTCCCCTTTTTTTTAATTTTATTTTTTTGACCCATGAGTCTCAGGAAGGCATTTGTAGTACACTTACCTTTAGGCAGGGATCAAAGAGTAAATTTCATCAAATTTGTCCATTTTTTTTTTTTTTTTGGGGTGAGTGCATGATGTTAATTTGGGAAGCAAACTTAAATCCTTTAGTTAATTTATCCTACAGGTAAAAGAGGATGTTACAAGCTGATACTGCATAACACAAAAATTATAGGAAACATTTGTATATGTTAATCCCAAAGCTATTGTTATATAAATTTTGAGTAAAATACCATATAATTTTAAATTAAATATACATTAATAGAATTAGACCCAGTGTCCTTCTCTCCCGCCTCTCCCACCGCCTCCCCACCCCTCCCCGGTTCACCATTTCAGTTCGTTTTCTTTGTTGCAGTCTTTCAGTTGTTGTTCTTTTTATATGCATTCCCTCATCACAAGAAATATTAATAAACTGGGTTTATTGATGCTAGCATCCACATATGAGGGATACCATTCGACGTTTGTCTTTTCTGTGATTGCGTTACTTCACTTAATATAAATATCCTCCAGCTCCATCCATTTACCTGCAAAGTTCATGATATCATCCTTCTTTACTTGCTGCATAGAACTCCATTGTGTTGACATGTAAATGTGTAGGATACCATTTTTTCTACCACTCAGGCAGTTGAGGGGCATTTGGGTTGGTTCCAGCTTTTTGCATGTGCGCGCTGCAATACACTATAGCTGTGGCTGCATTTCTGCAGTTAAAGATGAGCTTGTGGGTATAATACCTTAGGAGTGGTATGACTGGATCAAATGGCACGCTCATTTTGCGTCTTCCAAGGGTTCTCCACACTGCTTTTCCATAGTGGCTGTACAGTTTTACATTTCCCACCAGCCAGGATGAGTGTTCCCCTTTCCCCCGCAACCTCTCCAGACATCTAGTACAATCATTTATTCTTCTTGATCACTGGCCAGTATTTATCGGAGATAGACGGTGGAATACTTTAGAGTGGTCTCAATTTGCCATTTCCCTAACTTATTAGTGGACGTTGAACCGTTTGGTTAATAGCTTCTCAGGGCCATTTCTCTTTCAGCTCCTCCTCTGATGAAGTTTCTCTTTCAGCTCTTTGCTCCTCTTTAATAGTGGGGAGAAGTTCTCAATCTTTGTTATTATTCTTATTATTAATCTTTGTTTTTTAGTAGTTGTATATTGGAATCCTAAATGCTCTTAGCTCAAGATGTTACATATCAGTAGTACAAGGTTTCTCCCACCGTCAGTGGGTTTTCTCTCTTTATCTCTCTTTATTGTTTCTTTTGATAGCTCAGCGAAGAAGCTTTTATAGAGTCATTAATGAGGTCACCATCTTGCTACAATTGTTTAGAGTGCTTTACATTCTTTGTGGCAGGCATGGTCTGTCTGCAAATTTAGGGAAGTCTTTTCCTCACCTAGTTCTTGTAGTTCCTGTCTGACAACGAAGGTTTTTCATTACTAATTGAACATCCAGAAAGAGGTTGATTGGGTTTCACAGTGGTTGGGGAGGTCTATTAATAATCATCGTGGAAAGATTGACTTTGTGTGCAGGTTCGAGAGGTAGGAGACAGTTATAGCTTACATGTCTTACTGCAAGTGGTGATCCAGTTTTGCAGCACCATCTGTCAATTGTAAGATGGGAGAGCTGTATCTCTTCACTACCTATGTGTCTTCCTTGGCCCCTTTTCAACATATGGTTCGCTGAAGTTGTAATGTGTGCCAGGTTTGGGGTCTTTCCAGTTTTTTCCATTGGTCACTGGTCTATTTTTGTGCCAGTAAGCAGCTGTTTTTTAATAACCTATTATATTCCCCCTGTTATTGTTTTAATCTGGTATACTGGAGATCCCTGATTTTGTCTCTTTTTCGGCTCAGTGGTTGCTCTGGCATTCGGGTTTCCTGTTTTTCCAATGAATTGAGGATATTTTTTTTTCCAACCTGTGAAGAAGCTTGGGGATTTTGATGGGTTGCCTTTATAGATCTGTAATATGTACGTTTGGTAAAAGGACATTTTTTAATATTTCTTTTGTCCCTCAATCCGTTGAGCGTGGAGGGTTTTTCCATCCTTCCGGAATTTCTTTGTTCAAATTTCCTTTATTCAGAGGTTTAATGTTTTTGTTAGTAGGGATTCCTTGGTGTTTTGAGTTAGTTTGTTCCTCAGGTTATTTTATGTTGTTTTGAGGTATTTTATGAGTGGGAAGGTCTCCTTGTAGTCCTTCTTCAGTTGCTTTTGTTGGTTGAAAGAAAGGCTTACTAGTTATTTCTAGCATTTTTTTTATTCCTGCCACTTTACTTGAAGTTTTAATCATTTCTAGGAGTTTCTGGTGGAGTTTCAGCACCTTAAGTATAACAGATATTATCATGAGTCAAAAGGGATAGTTTATTCTTCCTCTTTTTCCTATTAGAACTGCCTTTAATTTCCTTTTCTGCCTTATTGCCCTAAGCATGGGTTTCAAAGCACTATATTTGAAGAGGAGTGGTGACAAAGGGCAAACTTGCCAGTTCCTACCCTTAAAGGGAATGGCTGTGTTCGTTTTCCCTTCTCTTATTTAGGATGATATATGCTGTGGGTTCCTGTATATGGCTTTGATTCCATTAAGGAATGATCCTCCAATCCAATTCTTTCCAGAGACTTTAAATCGTGTAGGGCTGTTGAATTTTTGTCAAAAGGTTATCTCCACATCATTTTGAAGTGAATGTGTGGTTTTTGTCTTCAGTCCAATTTATATGGGCTTTGATGATGTTTATTGACATTTTCGTTATGTTGCCAATCCTGCATCTCTGGTAATCAACTCTCCTTGGTCATTGAGAGATGATCTTCTTGAATGTGTTGTCTGTATGCGATTGCCAGTATCCTGTTTATAGAGTTTTTTTGGGGAATCTGAGTTCATTAGGCTGAGTGGGTCTTAGTTCTCCTTTTGGTTGCATCTTGACCTAGGTTTTAGGGTAATTGAGTGATGCGGCATTCATAGAGGTAATTTGGGAGATACCTCCCTCTTTAATTGTATCCTTCTAAACAGCTTGAGTATCAAATGGTTTGTAGTGGTCTTTTTAAATATTTATTATAGAATTCTGCTGTGAAACATCTGTGCCTGGGCATTTTTTGTTGTGGGAGGCTGCTTATTACATCATCAATTTCCTCATATATTATTGGACTAGTTTAAGGCTGTCAATCTCTTCATTGTTCAGCTTGGTGGTTCCTCCAGCGTTTCACAGATCATTGTCATCCATTTCTTCTAGGTTTTCAATTATTTAGTGAGTATAGGTTTTTGTCTATAATCCTCTAATGGGTGTCTGGATTCTTTTCATTGTCTGTTTGTGATATATTCCCAACTTTCATCACAGATTCTATTGATTTGGAGTTGTTACTTTTTTTTCTAGTTAACTGGGCTAAGGTCCTGTCTTCTTTATTATATTCATCTCAAAGAACCAACTTTTGTTTGATTTATTTTGTATTATTTTGACTGGTTTATCTTTGTTTCTATTTCATTGATTTCTGCTCTGATTTTTGTTTATTTCTTCTTGTCTGCTGCGTTTAGTGGTTCATTTTTTTTTTTTTTGTTTTGTCTCTTCATAGTACTTTAAGCCTGCTGTGTTAGTATCATTTCACTTGTGCTCTTTCTGTTTTTTTTTAATGTAGGCACTTAGAGCCTATAAACTTCCCTATTGGGACTTTGCTCTTTAAAGTGTCCATAGGTTTTGCTGTGTTGTTGATTATCATTGTCATTCAGTTCCAGGAATGTTTTTATTTCTGTCTTTATTTATCCCTGACCCATTCATTATTCAGTAGAGTGTTGTGTTAGTCTCCATTGTTGTTCTTACACGGTGTAGGGCTTATTCTGTGTATTCGATAGATTGAGCTTTATTGCACTGTGGTCTGATAGAAGCATGAAATTATTCAATTTCTTTTTGTATTTTTGACGTTTTCCTGTGTCCCAGTATATGGTCTATTTTTGGAGAATTGTTCCAGAGGTGTCCTCTAGTAGAAAGTGTATTATTCTCTGGTGTTTGGTGTGAAATATTCATAGATTCTGTGAGATCCAGTTTGGTTTGTCATCATGTCTATTAAGTTCAGATGTTCTCTATTGTTTATCTTTTGTCCTGTTGGATTCTGTCTAAATGGACTTAAGTGGGGGTATTAAAAAAAAAGTCCCCTATTCTTTACTCCTGTGGGGTTAATTTGAGCCTTGATCCTGAGAGTTGTCTTATCAAAGATTTGGTGCGATGGCGTTTGGTGCATATTATTATGCAAAATTGTGAGGTTTATGTTAATTGTTCCTTATAATAAGGATGTAGTGGCCCTCTTTGTCTCTTTTGATTTTTTTGCTTTGAAATCATATATTAATCCTATCTGATATAGGAAACGCAACTCCTGCTTTCTTTTTGTTACCCATTTGCTGGGAATCTTTTCTTCATCCCTCACACTCATTTAAGTTGGTTAAGCCTGTCCTTGCGAAATTGAGTATGGCGTTCTTTGTAGACAGCATATAGATGGATTTTGTTTCCTCATCCATTCTCCCAGTCTATTCCGTTTTGTATTGGGTGAGTCTCGAGCCCATTAATATATTTAGGTTAATTACATTGAAAGGAATGAGATGTGTTTGCTCCTTCATACCTTATTATCCATTTGGACTTTTAGTCTCTGTTTCAGCGCGCCTAGGATTATGTTTCTATAAATTAGTTTCTTCCTAGGTGCTTGTATGCATAGTTGCTCTTCTCCTTCTTGTCCCTTTGACTGTGCTTCAAGTATTTCTGGAGAGCTGGTTTTCCGAAATGGTATTCTATCATCTGTGCTTATGTCATGGGAAATTTCTTTCTTCTCTCCTTCGACGTGTAATCGACATTTTTGCTGTGGTAAAGTATTTGGGTTGGCATCATAGTCCTTTAATCACTAGAAATGCTGTTGCTTCCTGTTCTCTTTTTCATGGTTTGCGGTCGAGAAGCATTTTGATTCTGATGGGTTTCCCTTTGTATTGTGACTTGTTTTTTCTCACTGCCTTTTCAGAATTTTATTTTTTTTGGGCATTCTAGCAACCTTTGACTTTATATGGCGTGGGAAGTTTCTTTTTCTGATCTTTGTCTATTTGGGTTCTTTGTGCTTCTTGTATTTGAATGGGTTTGTCTATTTTTAGATTGGGACAGATTTTATTCATCTATTGTATTTTTAAATATGCTCAAGTACTATTCTACTGTGATTCTTCCCCTCTCCACATCTACTTCCTATGATGCGAGGTTTATTTTTTATTTCCATTATTTCTTGGTTGTTTTCATTTTTTTGTTTTTTTATTTGTTAAATTTTTTCATAATCTTTATTTGAGTTTTTTTTAGTTGCTCTGTGTTATCTTCAGATCTGATATTCTTTGCGTCAGCTTCCTCCATTCTATTTCTAAGGCTTTATTTCCTTTCCTTTCTTTCTTGGATTGGACGAGTGTTTTATTTCTTTTTTCATTTCATCCTGTGATTCTTTAATCTTAACTTTCTTTTTTGAGTTTCTCAATCTCTTTTCGTGCTCCTTACTTATCGTTGGTTTGGTCTTTTCTTTTTCCAGTGTTTCTACTTTCCTTAAGGTTGTTTGTTTTTTTTCTCTCTCCTTAGGTTTCTTTCTGGAGTTTTGTCAATCCCTTTCCTTTATTTCTCTGAACTTCTTCTTCTATGCTCTTTAATTTCTTTGCGATAGGTCTGCAATTATTTCCTCTAAGGTCGTTTTTGGGTCCTCCCAAGGGGATCCCACTATATCTATCTCTTACAGGGTTGGTAGAGCTTGTGTGGAATATCCTGCACCTTCCCATGTTTGTCCCTTCTCGTGCGCTGTCCCTGGCATGTGCTTTTCGTTTTGTGATTCAAATCACAAATGCTTTTTCAGTGTGTTGAAGGTGCCAAAAGCTTCTTTTGTTTTCAGCTTAGACCCTCTTTTTGCACCTTTTTTTTTTTTTCTTTCCTCTCCCCCTCCTTCTTATGGAGTGTTTGAACTTGTCTAGGTTTTTCAGTGCTTTCACTTTTGTTTGAGATAGGATATTGAACAAGTCTAAGTACTCCTTCCTCCCTCTGCTGAGAGTTCTCCTAATCCAGTCGCACTGGATACTCTCTCTTCAACTCAAATCCAATTTGTTTGGCAGGGGGGGGGGTATGCTCTGTGCTTAGCCCGCACCCCGGCATCCCGAGCGAGCTTCAGACCCAAGCTCATGTCTGCTTCTGGCTGCGAGGGGGGACGAGGGCATCCCGGCGGCTGAGTGACCCGAACCTAGGCCCCGCCACCCACCTGCCTCCTCTTCCGCCACCGTACCAGAAATCAGTGTTCGCAAAACCACAAAGTCACTACTTCGTCCACTACTGTCCTCCTTACCTGGGCAGCAGCCGTGTCGTGATGGCTCAAGTGTTCCTAAAACTGTCCCGGACTTCTGGAGTCCAGACACACCGCCCGTCTTATGGCTGTTCGAGCCGCCCCGAGCGATGTCTCAGGCCCCAAGCTCAGGTCTGCTTCCGGCTGCGAGGGGGGAAGGGTGTCCCGGTGGGCTGAGGACCCGAACCTAGGCCCTGCCAGCCACCTGGCCCTCCGCCACGACCAGAAATCAGTGTCCAAAACCACAAAAGTCCCTCTGCCCTAAGCCTTTACCTGGCTCGAGCCATGTCGGCGGCTCACGTGTTCCTAACAAGTCCGGACCTGGAGTCCCGACACACCGCCCTTCTAAGCCTGATTCAGCCACCCGAGCGAGCCAGACCCAAGCTCAGGTCTGCTTCCGGCTGCGAGGGGGGAAGGGCGTCCCGGCGGGCTGAGGACCCGAACCTAGGCCCCGCCAGCCACCTGGCCCTCCGCCACCGACCAGAAATCAGTTGTCCAAAACCACAAAAGTCACTCTGCCCTAAGCCTTTACCTGGCTAGAGCCGTGTCGGATGGCTCCAAGTGTTCCTAACAGGTCCGGACCTGGAGTCCAGACACACCACCCTTCTACAGCTGATTCAGCCACCCGAGTAGTAACATTTCTTTATAACAACAATAAGCAACTGGAGAAGGAATATAAGGAGACCTACCCAATAACAATTGCCTCCGAAAAAATAAAATACCTGGGAATAAACCTAACGAAAGACACCAAAGACCAGTACAATAAAAAATTCAAAACCCTGAAGGAGATTGAAGATGATATAAAAAGATGGAAAGACCTCTCGTGCTCATGGATTGGAAAAAATACAGTAAAAATGTCCATTCTATGCAAATTAATATACAGATTCGATGTAATCCCAATTAAAATCCCCATGAGGTTTTTTACAGACTTTGAAAAAAATCCTTAAATTCATATGGAAAAACAAAAAATCCTAAAAACTAAAGCAACCCTCAGTGAAAAGGGCAACATAAGGGGGATTTACTTTACCAGACTTCAAGCTATATTACAGTGCTATAGTCATAAAAACAGTCTGATAATGACAGATCCATTGATCAATGGAACAAAATTGAAGACCCAAACTTGAGCTCACATAATTTCAAACACCTTATATTCGACAAAGGGCCCAAAAAAGTTCAATGGAGAAAAGATAGCAGCTTCAGCAAATGGTGTTAGCAAAACTGCGTCACCATTTGTAGAAGAACAAAATTAAACCCCTACCTCTTACCCTGTACAAAAATCAACTCCAAGTGGATCAAAGATCTCAGCCTGAAACCCAAAACCTTGAAGGTGATGGAAGAAACATTTGGCAGTATGATATATGGAAAAAGTTTAATAACAATAAAAAATTTACATAAAATGTAAATAAAACTCAAATTTACATAAATTGTCATCAAATGAAAAAAAATACAAAGTGTACTTAAATACACAGCTTTAGTTAATATAGTGTCAAAGTAGTATTTCAAATCACTTGGAAAAGACTATTTTATTTTATTTCTTCTGAGTTTTATTTTTTTAATTTATTAATTTTATTTATTTCTGTATGTGTATGAGTGTACTGTCTGCATGCAAGTCTGCGCACCCATGTCATGCAATGCCACGGAGGTCAGAAGAGGGTCTCTCAGATTCCCCTGGAACTGGAGTTTCAGAAGGTTCTTGGCCACCATATGGGTGCTGGAGATCTAACCTGGGTCCTCTGTAAGAGCAGTTGGCGCTCTTAACCACTAGGCCATCTCTCCAGCCCCTTCTTCTGAGTTTAAACGGATGTATTCATATTTTTTAAATTTTTATTTTTTATTGAAAAAATGTTGCAGCAACATACAAGATATAGGCACAGGAAAAGACTTTCTACATCAAACAAGCCACATAGGAAATAAGGTCAACAGCCAACAAGTGGGACCTCATCAAACTCCAAAGCTTCTGTACAGCTAAAGAAGCAATCAAATAAGTAAAGAGACAACCCACAGAGTGGGTGGAAACCTTCACCCCTGATACATCTTATATCTGACAAAGCATTAACATCCAGGATATATACATTACTTAAAAAACAAAGAAGTAAGACAACAAATCACCTACTCAAAGATGGAGTAAAGTGCTGAACAGAGACTTCACCAGTGAGGAAATAAAGATGGCTGAGAAACATCTTAAAACATATTCAACATCATTAATAATTAAGGGAATGCAAATTAAAACCACTTTAAGTTATCTTCTCATTCTGACAAGACTGGCTAAGTTCAAGAAAATAAAACACACCAAATGCTGGAGAGGTTGAGGGGAAAGCGGAACATTCATCCACTGTTGGTGGGAATGTACTCTCATACAACTGCTATGGAAGCAATGTGGATTATCCTTAAAAGACTCAAAATGAGCCTACCATCTGATCCCGTCATACCACTCCTGGGTATATACCCACAAGACTCATCCTATAACAAAGATACATTTACAGCTATGTTTACTACAGCTCTCTTCAACATAGCAAAGAGCTGGAACCACCCCAAATGTCCCCTCAACTGAAGATTGGATAACAAAAATGTACATCTACACAATGGAATTCTATTTAGTAATAAAGAAAAATGACATCATTAACTTTGCAGGCAAATGGATGGAACTTGAAGCCATTATGCTAAGTGAAGTAACACGGTCCCAGAAAAAAAAAAAAAAAGTGAATGGTTTTCCTCATTTGTGGAGGCTGATACCAAATTTTCAGTTGGCAAGCAAGCTGAGCAACTTTATTATTATATTTCTTTGTATCTGAAAGCAACTGTGCTCTCATAATGTGAATCTCTTAAGAGGCTCTAGAATTGACCTACCACTTATTTTCAGACATTGTAATTACCATATATGGGTGGAAGATATGTATTCATATTCTAGAATAATATAAAATTAAAGGGAAAAATGTGAACCCCAAAACATACTTTGGAATTAACATACAATTTATTCCCAGAGGTCATAATTTTGATACATATGTGTTGTCTATATAGGCATAATTTGGAGTAATACAAAGGGGAGGGAACAACAACAACATAAGGACTGGGTCAAAGAACTGACTGATATAGTTTAATCCTGCCTCAAACAACCAGCCACTGCAGAAAAAGAATCCTTGGAAAGACTGAGAGAAAGAGGCAAGACATGTGTGTCAGAATGCATAAACTGTGGTGAGGGGAGAGGAAGGGAGAGGAGAATGTATCCATATTGGACTGAAAAATGATGTATGAAATATACAGAATGTCAATATAAAAATAAAATAAAAATACAACCATAAAAAAAGAACGTGGATCTGCAATTATATAGGTAGTCTCCTGTTTTGTTTTTTTTTTAAGCTATGTGTTCAAGGGACTCAGGTTGTATCATTATTATTATTATTATTATTATTATTATTTTATCATGTATAAAGTCAGCAAAATAACTTTATTTCATTGGGGACGTGTGAGGACTAGGCTTATATTATGCTCTTTTATCTTGATACAGTGTCTGGTATTTAGAAAATACCAGTGTGAGTTTTTTATTCATTGCCTCATCTAACATGTTTAATGACCTGCCAGTGCTGATATCTAAGAATGTCCATTGATTCAAAATTTAAAATAGTTCTCACCATGCAAAGGATGATGATCAATTGTGATAATGATGGTGAAAGTGGTGATGAGGCGTATCACCTCCTCCACCATTCTAATAGTTTCTGATCTTTCTTCACTGGTTGTAATTTGTATATCAGGATTTATAGCAAACCTGTTTCTACAAATTTTTACAAGGTGACCTCCCTTGGAGGTCAAGGGAGAAATAATAAATACACGTGAACACTAAAAAAAGACTCAGAGTAACATAAATATAAATATAATTATTTAATAACAATTTATGCTGTGACGATTTAGCTAAACAGCAGTATTGAGCTTCCGACTAGGTCCTATGATCTTCCTGGCCATGACTTTGTATTTAATTATCAGATTGCAGGACAAGGCATGACTTCGCACCTCTGAGATGGGCCTCACATACAATGCCAATCAGAGAGCAGTTGATAACAACCATAGTAGTTGTGCCATTGCTACACATATGTTCTTATCTTGTCTGTCAGCTTGCTATGGTAAGTCAGAGGGTTCACAACTAAAATTGTGTTAGAAATTAATGGTAGCGTGGAAAAAAATCATGCAAGTAATGTAATTTATTGTGACTTATGTATAACCGAATGTTTATGCCAAAAAATCACTCACAGTGTGAACCAGATATACAGAATATTTTCTAGGCTTCCAATCTTGGCTTAAACATAGCTCAAATCAAAGAGTTTTTTCCTAAATTTCAAACCTAAAACTCTGTCTCCCACAAAATCTGTGCTTATACTCTTTCATCTTATCGTATCATCATATTTCCTGTTAAAAGTAGATTTTTCCATATTTTCTGGAAACATTTTTTTTGTAACTGCTTTTGTATATTTTTAAAAAATATTAAAAAAAAAAAAAAAAAAAAAAAAGTTGAATATATATATATTTTATATAATATCATATATATATATATATATCTTTCAATTATTTTTATGTCAAAAAGTCAAATTTCCCAGTTTTGTCATTTTCTTTGAAATTTAAACTTTCTTATCATTTGATTTGCTTGGGTAGATCTTAACATTTTGAAATTTCAGGGTGAGGACATTGCCTGGTCCTTCCTTCCTGATACTGATTGCTTTACTCTCTTGTACTCTTTATTGATCTTTTCAGAAATTATTGTGATACCTAAGTCCCTGGAATATTATATTTACTATCTATCACTGTATGTCTTAATATCTTTAGTTCTGTTGTATTTTAATATTCCTAAATTTAGTTTCCTAGTATCTTCCAATCCCATAGAAATCATTCAGTTTGTTCATATATGTGTTATCTTGTGGACAACTAAATATTTCACTTTGAGAGTAACAAGTTCTCATCGATCATGTTTCATCACCATTTGGTTGTAAATATTTTGTTTTACACTCTCCAAATTCATTCACTAATACATTAGGAGGTATTTAATTGTCAAATTGCATAAAAACAATCAATTTATATCTGCTATTGAACTGTACTTCAGCCCTTCATCTAATCAGAGAATATATCCTTAGGGTTTTCAACTTTTAATGCCTGCTGATACTTAATGATCATAATTTATCTCTCTTACCCTCAATAACAAGAGAATACTTAAAAATGTGCTTTCTATCAAAGAATTTTTTTCTCCCTAAGGTACAGATCATGAGAGCATGAATAAAAGCACTGAGATCTATTTTATGTACGTGATAAGATTGTACTCTCAGTCGGCAAGCCAGTAGCTGAGATATAATGAAGCAATTAAATGTGAGGGGAAAATAAAGAAAACAATTCTATATCACTGTATCCTTTTCACAATGTCTCTGAGGGCAACTAGTCTGGGCAGCAGTTTCCAAATCCAGTCACCTCTCCAGGCATTCTGTTTCACCCCAGGCATATTTTCAACAAAGTGTAATCAGTATTTGCTATTGTTTCTAATCTTATATCCTTATTTTTCTTGTTTGAGCAGGGAAGAACTTTCTCAGCATTAAGTAATAAAGAGATTGAAAATGGGGAAAGGGAAATGACATATATTTGCATCCCACCTGACCCACTATTCATAGACTAATTGCATTCAATATTCTTGATTACTAGAGTTTTAAAAATCAAAATGAGCTTATGAATTTGAATGCAGGAATGAACAAGTAGCAATGTTATGTTTCATCCATTCCATTTGACTGCATTGGCCATGAAAATGGAGGGGTTTATGATGTCGGTGTTTTTCCAGGGCCAGTACAGTTAAACAGCTGTATGGGGACTGAAGCTTCCCTGGCACATACATTCTTGAACTAGTTATTTTTTTATTGTTTATTTATTTTTTTTAATTTTTTTAATTTTATTTATTTATTTATGAGTGTGAATGTACTGTCTGCATGCAGGTGTGTGCACCCCTGTCGTGCACGCCGCGGAGGTCAGAAGACGGTCTCAGATTCCCCTGGAACTGGAGTTCTCCTGGAATTGGAGTTACAGACTATTCTCAGCCGTCATGTGGATGCTGGGGATCGAACCCGGGTCCTCTGCAAGAGCAGTCGGCACTCTTAACCGCTAGGCCATCTCTCCAGTCCCTGTTTATTTATTTTTTATGTGTATGAATGTACTGTCTGCATGTAGGTTTGTGCACCCGTGTCATGCAATGCCACGGAGATCAGAAGAAGGTCTCAGATTCCCCTGGAACTGGAGTTCTCCTGGAATTGGAGTTACAGACGGTTCTCAGCCGCCATGTGGGTGCTGGGGATTGAACCTGGGTCCTCTGCAAGAGAAGTCGGTGCTCTTAACTGCTAGGCTATCTCTCCAGCCCTCAACTAGTTATTTTTTAATATAATATTTTTATTGATGGTTTGTGTATTTCAGACATCATTTTTCAGTTCAATTTAGACATACCCCCTTTCCCTTTCCCCTTCCCCTACCCCACCCCAGATCATGCATTCTGCCATACATGTCCTGCATATGTTTTCCCTTTTATTATTGATGTTTTGTGTATTTCATACATCATTTTTCAATTAAGTTCAGGCATATTCCCCTTTCCCTTCCCTCCACCTCACCCCACCCCATCCCAGATCATGCATTCTGCCATATTTGTCCTTCATCTTTCAGTCTCTTTTTATTTTGTTTAGGAATTCACATTTTCCTCTATTAATTTTATATTACTCTAAAATATGGATACACATCCTGCATCTTTATCTCAATCTTTTTAAAGTTTTTCTCAGTGAAGGGTTGTTGTTTGGGGCAGAATTTAACTATATCGGTCCATTCTTTGACCCAGTCCTTATGTTGTTGTGATACCTTCCCAATTGTATTGCTACAAAATATGCTTATAGAAACCTCATAATATGTACCAGAATTATGTCCTCCAAGAATAAACTGTATGTTAACTCTGATATATATTTAGAAGTTCACATTTTTCCCTTTAATTTTATATTACTCTAAAATATGTATATATACCTTCTGCCCATATACAGTAACTACCATGTCTGAAAGTAAGTGGTAAGTTACTTCTAGGGCTCATTAAGAGATTCACATTCTAAAGGTAAATTAAAGGAGTACTAATTGGAAAAGAAGGAGGCTTCAATTAGTAATTTAAAGCAGAAAGTTCTTGATCTGCATCTACCAGCAATGTTGGACACTAAAGCAGGTACCTCTAAAAGCAGATAGTTATTAAATGATTATTCTGGAAAAAACCCAGATCAACTGAAATATCCAACATATCATCCATTCATTACCTCAGATTTGTGACTTGAAATATTATATTTATTTTCTTTAGTTTTAAATTTTCCCCTTTTAATTGAAGATTTATCTTACTAAATTTTTTATTGTTTTAGTTTGTAGCTATCTCACTGGTACCAAGTTTAAAACACTTAAAATAAGCACTATAGCTAATTGCTGTCAATTGATAAAAAGAAAACTATACCATGTCCTTATTAATTTGCATTTTAAATTTAAATATAATCAACTCAGACCATTGTTAATAGCACAAATCTAATAACCACAGGAACACTGTACCCAATCATTATATATGATGTGGCTATATAAATCACTGTTTTTTCTGAACCAAATTTGAATGTGGAATATGAAATTACTTAAAACTATGCAGTGTTTGAAATATTTATTTTATCTATTAATCTGTAAATTTGTTCTATATATATATATATTTTTATGTGAAATTATTTTAAATTGGAGTAATTTGATATATACTTTAAAAAGAAGGCTAAATTTTAAATTCAAAGAAAATAAAATAATTCAAAACCATATTTGTTGAATTTTTCAAAATTAAGATATAAGACAATTATTATCCATTAATATGATTTTTATGCATTTGCTTATTCTTACCTATTTATAAGACCTTATTGCTAATACCATCCTAAATACCAATGTTTTATAAACAGTCTTTATTAAAAGTCATTTTGACTCAAATATTCTTTAGTACTGCATTTAATTTCTAGTTATGAAAATTTGATTGACTCTTCCATCTGACATTTAGCTCTATGAATGGAACACTCACTCAAAGAATTAAGTGAAGAACAAATTTGATAGCTTTATTAGATGATGCTATCAATTATTTTTTTCATTTTTCAATGTTAAAATATACAAACATTATGTAAAATATTTCCATTAATACTGTTTTTCACTTCTATTGCTTAACATTTTACATAATTTCATTTACAACCAAGAACTCATTAAAAGTTTCGTCTATATTTAAGATAGTTTGAATGTTTGCCAAGCATAAATGTTCCACAATCACAGTCTTTCTAAATTTAATTCTATTCGAGTACATAATGTAAATGTATCCAGTGCAAGCCAGTGCTTCATCCAACTATTTTTCCAAAGGTTAAGAAACTAATTAGAACAAGTATGCAATTTCAAAGGAAAGTTGTATATATAACTGCAGTCTTTGTCATTTATTATATTCAGTTTTTTTCTTATTTCTATACTGTCTTGGTTTATGTGCTTTATTTTCAACAATTTCAGTATTCTAAATACTAAATAGCCAGAATTTGAGTATCTTCATTAACTGTGTGTTGTTCAAAATTTTCCAACTCATTTTGAATAAAAGGTCTAAATTTGAAAGACTCATTAAAATTCAGTATCTTCATTGCATGCCTATAAGCTTATTGATAAAACAGTTAAATGCTTGAGCAAGTGAAAAGTTCAAAGTTGATGGTACCAAGAAAAGGACCTTTAATATCAAAATCCAGCTTTGTTCCAAACTTTCTTTTTTACTAATCCCATTTGGATTCTATACTTATATTTAGACAATATTTTCTCTTTTGATTGTTTAGATATAGCAATTCCAATTTATGTAGATACTATAATAATTTTCAACACGTTTCTCTTCCTCAAGTTTCTTAATGTACCTAAAAGATAGATGGAATATATTACAATGTTGTATTTCATCAATACTCATTTTATATTGCTATCTAAAAGACAAGCAACCTTAACTTTATGGTTATGCCTTGTATCAGAGTTTGCAGAGGGCTTAAAATAACAGTGCATGTTTCAGAACTGAGGAAATGAGATGGTGCAAAGCAGGTGAGGATAATGAGAAGCAAGTACCATGCAAGGATATGAACTTCTGACAAATAAAAATTGTGTTGCTAAATAATTGCACATCAAGTAAAACTGTAAATATTTTTTATTAGAATCGACATGTGGTTATTTTCAGTGGATCATTTTCTGCCTACCATGTGCTCTCCATTCAGCAGTTAAGCAATTCATACTCTAAAATCTTTCTGTAACAGGGCATGCATACATAGTCATTAATTTTCAACATAAATAACAGTACATTTACAGAAATTATGTAACTACATTTTTAGCAGTTGTTCACTTTGGACAATAGTCTCTAAACAACATACTTATTAGAGAGGAAGATTAAAATAGATACTAACTCAGCTTCAACCACTTAATTAGCGATATCATTCCAGCTCTTGAATAGATGACAAACATCAATAATGTCACACACAATTATGTATTAAAAGAAACTTTATTAAGAAATATGTATATATTTACCCTACTTAGATACCCAGACGTCACACACTTGGTTGCCATTTTCCAACTTTGGAGCTGGGCCCTTTCATTCAGCCGGAGACCAGCTGGAAACCTTCCAACAAGGAGCAGGAGGTAATCAGTACTTAACCATATGTTGCCATAACCCCACTTTAAGACTAGCCACATTCCCCAAGTGACTATTGTCATGGGATATAAACTTTCTATCTTTCTGTGTTTATGTTTTGTATATATTATCCTAAACTATTACTTTTCATTTCTTCTACTCTATCATTCAAATGCTTCAGACATCTCACAAACTTTTGAATAGGTCACAGGAGAAGTCTGCATATCAAGAACATACTGCAACAACAATCTGAAGTCCTTTTCTCATAGGCACATGGCAGAAATTGACACTCCTAAGTAGCCTTCAAACCTGGCCACACTCTTTTTTTTTTTTTTTTTTTTTTTTTTGAGACAAGGTCTCCCTGGAGCCTCAGGCTGTCCTGGAACTCACTCTGTAGACCAGGCTGGCCTTGAACTCACAAAGATCCGCCTGCCTCTGCCTCCCGAGTCCTAGGATTAAAGGCGTGCGCCACCACGCCCGGCTGGCCACACTCTTTTCCACCTGTATCTCAAGTGTCCTTTTAACACCACAAAAAGAAAGACTGTTGTTGCCGGGCGTGGTGGTGCATGCCTTTAATCCTAGCAGTTGGGAGGCAGAGGTAGGCAGATCTTTGTGAGTTCAAGGCCAGCCTGGTCTACAATAGTGAGTTCCAGGACAGCCAGAGCTACAGGGAGACCCCATCTCAAAAAAGACCAAAAAAGAAAAAGACTGTTATTAAGGGCATTTTTCAGACTACAGTCATGTTTGGGAATTAAAATCAGCTCATTAAGAAAGATTCTCAGATATACCTAGTTTTAAACACTGGAAGAACCAAATTCTATTAATATTGTTTCACTCTTGTAGCTTCTAATGTTAAAATGCAATAAATAGACAAGGAACTAGTTTTTCTTTATGAGCATTTCATAAAGAAAAACTACTAGCTTTTTTCACATTATTTATTCACAAGTATGATTTCTATATCATGGGCTTTGAACCTACCTATATATTTAATTATGTATAAGCAAACTGAGAGTTATAGGCTTTATTGAAATTCATTAACCAGTATTTTTATGGGTAAGAAAGGGGATAGATTTAGAATTACCAGACTGACATTCATGTGATCTTTATTATTTCATAGTAAGAAGATAATTCGTTAGACTATGTCATCAATTTGTACATGGGTATATTGTGATAAGAATTTCTAATGAATGGTAGCAACTAGTAATTTCAAAAGATTTTTAAAACCTTTCTTATCGTTGACTAGGGATTTATGTTGGCAGCATAAGCAGAGATCAATAAGCTTATTTAATGGTTAATAAAATTCCTTTTTTGTGGAGCTAAAGGGATGGTTCAGCAAGTAAAGAACTTAAAATATTAAACCACAGTCCATGTCTGTGGCACCTATGCAAATGCTTGGTAACCTGGTAGCCCACCTAAAACTGCAGAACTCAGAAGCAGAGAAAAGCAAGGATTCCAGGATCTAGCTGCTTGCTAGCTTAAGCACTTAGGTGAGTTCTGGGCTCATTTGACAGATATTGATTCAATATGTAGGGCAGAGAGCCGTTCAGAAAGGATAATGATGTCATTCACAGGCCTGGTCATTTGAATACACATGTGTAGATATATCTGCACACATGAGTACACACTAATGCAAACATGCACCTATGCAGACATACCACACATAAACACATGGGAGGAAAAATACATCTTTAAGGTTCAATCTTTGAACACCCAAAAATAAAAATTTCCCCACAAGTATCAAGTAGCACACAGGAAGCTGAAGCAGGAAGATGCAGTGCTTAATTGCAGCATGAAGTACATAGTAAGACCATCTTAAAGGATCAAAAGAAGGAAGAGGAGGAGTAGGAAGATATAGAAGAGGATTAGGAATCAAAGAAGGGAGAAAAGGAGGGAAGGAAGGAAGGAAGGAAGGAAGGGAACATCCATCTGCACTAAGAACAAGAGGAATAAATTGACTAATTGCAAATCATGGCATCATCTACAAAAACCCAGTGGGAAATCTGCTACTAGTTTCTTTGAAAAGTGGCATCATTTTAAGATAGAAAAATGTCACAGATCCTATCTAGATCTGTCCTACACTCCTGATATTTTCTACCTAGAAAGGCCAAAGACTTCCCAGGAATGATCTAACCCCTCCACCATATCATCCTAACTGGTTCATGGCAAGTGATATTGCTAAAATAGAGCTACAGTTCTGTCTAGTGAAGTGAATGTGTTTAGTGACACAGATGGTGTTTTTATCTCATTTTCCTATTGAATAGTATGACATTGTAAGTGAAAAGAGTGTATGAAAAATGAAGTATTGGCTAGGTACATGGTGTTGAAGATTTGAATTTGGTTTGAAAGGGTTGGCAGGGAATACACACTTCTCACATCACCCAGGAAGAATGGATCTGGCAGGAGCTGGTGATCTAATTAAAAGCTTTGGCAGCTAAAATGTGGGGGAAAAAGACAGTGTGAAACTTGAAGGTATTCCATGGTTAAGAATCAGAACTCTGTACAAACTGCAGTTGAATATTAAAAGAGAAAAATTAGAAATGATTATGAAAAGTAACTGTCATTTCAGATGCTTGTAAAATGTATTAGTTGTCATAAATAACACATCACATTTTCCCAATATATGTATACTGTTTAATTGATATATCCAGTAACATTTTGAAGAGCAGTTAGCACTTCCATGTGAAAAGAGTAAAAAATATTAAATACTGAGGTCATGTATATGTTGGTATATGCGCACTGACTTTTTAGGACTCATGTTAAAAATTCATCATTTCAGGGATGTTGAGATGTCTTAGTGGACAAAGGCATGTGCTTCCAAACCTGGGACCTGATTTCTATCCCAGAAACCTACAAGATGGAAGGAAATAATTGTAAAGTTGTCTTCTGACTTCCGCAAGAGTTGTGTAGCATGCACACTCTCATGTACATATGCACACATAATAAATGTTAAAAATGTGTCATTTTAAAAATCAAAGAAAAAATTTCCATGTAGTTAATATTTTTTCAAGGTATTCATAGCATTTGATATTCTTTATCTTAATAAATATTTCTAAAATATTCTTTACACTTTACATTACCTCTACCCATTTAAACGTGGGACAAAAAAGGATTTATCAACTTTAACTGTAATTTAATGAGAGGTCTTTAAAATGTTTTTTTTATTTATAAAGCTCTTTCTTTTATCAAATATATGTGTATATTCTTGTCATGAACATGTAACAGAATAATGTACGTAAGCACATATTCCTTTCTTTATAACTGTCCTTCTTAGACTAAACAAGTACATCTACAAGTGTGAGAGCTGTCTGTGACTTTGGTAGCTTACCATGTATAAGTGCAATTATTCTCTTACAGATCTGCCTGAAATATCTGTAATCTGAGCAACCCTTTTATCTTCATTCTCACTGTCCAGTATTGATCACTCCAAATTTGGAAGCAGCCTTCACAGTAGTCTAAGTTACATCCATTCTGTAAGCTTATGTAAAGGGCAGCGACTGCTCCTAACTTCAGCAACTTCTGCACAGTTTTCTGTTTAAACTGCTAGTTCATTTTTATTTGAAATAATTAAGCATGAAGTTGAATAGCTGATAGTCTACTCAGTTGGTATTTTGGATTCAAGTTATCTTCTTTCCTAACACTAAGGTGTTTGATTCTGCAGTAGTGAGTACAAAGCTACAGGCGTGTTTCCAATTCAAGCTTGAAATCTCAAATGCCGTTCTCATTGCGTTCCCACATCAATTGGTGCAGAAAATGTTATGGGGAGAAAATTAGTGGCATCTGCAGAACTGAGCTACACAGATTATCTTTTATTCTTTAATTTATGATATAGGAGCTGGGAATGTTTGCACAGTAGTTTTGCACATCTCAAGAAATAAGACTGAGGATGAAGCTGTTCAGTAAGAAGTGAAGCTCAGAGGTGTGCTGTGGTAATTATCTAAGAATCTCTGCATGCTGTGGTTCTCCAAAGGCATTATTTCATTATTCATCCCCATATGTTTCTGTTCATATTTCTTTGGACTCAGAAACTACAACTCTCACATAACACAGGGACACATACACAAATGTGTTCCTCAAGAAATCACAGAAGCCCTCCCCTATTAATTCCTTTTGCAGTTCATGTGGACATTGTGCTCACCCCTCTGCTTTGTTTGTGTATAATGATTTCCTAATATTTCTGGTTACGTCACAAGCATACTACTGTTCTGGGCACAAAAATGATGGATAGGGCTTGACTTTAAATCATGCTATAAGTTAGGCATTCATTATGATTGTTTTTTACTACCTTACATTAAATATGTCTTCACAGAAAGTTACTATTTTGAACATTTTTCCCTTTTATTGATTGAATTTGTTCTTTGCCAATGTCATTCATGTATTTAAACCATTGTCTAACTCATTCCCTATTCTCTTCCACCTTCCATATTTTCCTGCCATCACCTCCTCCATACAGGTCCTTTTCCAACCCATATGCCTTTTGTTTGGTGACTGATTGATTTTTAAGAAGGGCCATCTGTTGGCATCATGAACACTGCAGGTAAATGGGTGGAACTAGAAGATACTATGCTAAGTGAAATAACACAGTCCCAGAAAAGCAAATGATGAATGGTATCCCTCATTTGTGAATACTAACACCAAGCACTGAGTTGTAAGGCAAACTGAGCAACATCAACATTGGTATATGGGTGGAAGATACATAGGTATATTTTAGAGTAATATAAATTTAAAAAGGAAAAACGTTTACCCTGAAATATGATATGGAAATGACAGTTTGTGTACAGATGATACAATTTTAGTATAGGTGTGATATAGATATATGTGTGTGTTAAAGTGGTACAGATCACAGGGAACAACAGCAGAGGAACAAGGAGACAGGGAACTGACTGAAACAGTAAAGTTTATCCAAGGACAATAGTCCTATGCTTTGAAAAAAAAACTTTGAAAAGAATCAGAAAAAGATACAGGACAGGGATGGCAGGGCACAGGTAGGGTGGGAGGCATGGTAGACAAGATGAGTCTGGAGTGGACTGAGAAATGATGTATGAAATACACATAACTTCAATAAAAATGTTAAAAAAATAAGTGCCATCTGTGTGGCCACAGTTTTTGGACTATTCATTGGTGTCTGGTGGTATACAAATGAAGATAATAAATGTCCCTCTCCCAGAATCCATCCATTGCCAATAGCTCAGCAATGTGGGTTAGAGCTCTGTGGGGTCCTCTGTGATCCATGATTGCTGCCTAGGCCCAGTCTTCTGGGGTCTCAGTGAAAGCAACATGCTGTGAGCTCATGTTTGCAATGGCTATACCATGCCAGAAGATAGATTTCACAAACTTGCTCCATACCCTCTAGTTCTTATACTCCATCCTCTCCTCCCAAGGTGTTCCCTGTGCCTTAGGGGTGTGCTACCTATGTCCTGTTCAGGACGAAGCACTCAATCACTAACTATTTCCCCTAAGCATTCTGAGAAGACAGGCATCTCAGTGTTGGCTTCCTTAACTGCAAAGGTAGGCTTTTCTGATTAAGGTTGAGCATGTTTTTCTACAGAATAGGTATTAATGTTTAGACTGCAGTTTATGAGTCTCCTTTAAAGTTTATTTCCATACAACAATAGTATCTTTGAAATATAATACATATATTCTTTTCTTTGATTCGATTTCAAAATTTAAAGGGAAAATACATAAATTTTATCTCTTGCAGGGAATACACAGAATACCATCAATGGATATCAAGCACATACTATGAGACAGCCTTATGGTATATGTTTTCCATTTAATTCTTTAAGGAAAACTTATAAAGTTTTATAAAACAAAAATACAAGTTTGTAAAGTTGGATGAAGTGCTTGTTGTACAAGTGAGAGGATCAGAATTTGGATCCCCAGCAGCCATGGGCATGCAGATGGACATGTCCCCCCTTCTGTAATCCCTGGGCACAGATAGAGACAGGAATGCCTGCCTGACTTGGCTTCATAGACTAGCTCAGTGGAAAACCACTGGGTCCCAGTGATTGACCATCTGACAATATAAGGTAGAACATGGTCAGGGAATAAATACCGTGTCAACCTCCAGTCTCTACAAGAGTATATACGTGCATTCACACACTCCCACATAATATCTGTCCACACCCTGGACAATAAATACACACAAGTGCATACTACACACAGAGGTATACATGTAAAAATGTAACAAGATTCCTGTGACAACCCAAGGCCTAGCCACTTCTTACCTGGAATCCTTGAAGATTTCCCAGCTATTGGAACACATTGGGTCTTAAAATTACATGATAAATGAAAAAAACAGACCTTGTAATTCCATAAAGATGTAGCAAAGTTCAAAAAAGGTTAAACACTTTCTTTATCAAGTGGTTGCTTAGATGTGATGATAAATTAAGAGGACAATCTTTTAGTTTATCTTGAAATTAGGTCTGGTTTGTGCAAGATTTGGCAAATGTAAAGAGATTTATGATTGATATTGAGCACAGGAAAAGAAACAACAATAAATAAAAAGTGTAGCTAAGAAATTGAAATGTGTGTTCCACTTCCTAATCATTATTTATAGCACCTTGAAATCAGAAGGCTTAATACAGATTGAAGCTCGCTCATTAATTCATGCACTTCTATTTATTCAAGATTTTTCCCCTTATACAATAGATTACTGCTAGAACTATTATGAATAGAAACAGATATTATGGTGCTTTCTCTATGTAATTCAAGCAGGCAAGTAGTTTACTTAATTAATTATTCATTTTAATGCAATTGAGCTTCAATGTGGAGCTGAAAAGAAATATGAATAAAACTGTATTATTAACTAACTCATGAGCAAAAGTTCAGGCCCTATCTAATCATAATCTGTACAGTAAATTAACTTTCAGTCAGTAAAACTTCTTCAAATGGAAAGGGTAATGATAAATTGTTATAAGCATGTACATGAGTGCAGGGACTTCTAATAAAATATACTGACCCTAATAATAAAATAATGTTATTTTATTAATGTCTAATAATGTCTAATAAAATATAATGTTAAAAAAGCCTGCTGATCTCGACTGAGCAGAACGATTGCCAAATTTAAAATTCATTTACAAGGTTATGGAGACTCTTATCTCTATCATAGAAACATGAGAGAAAAACTTTATTAGCTTCCATATATGTTAAAAGAACAACTCTTGGGGCTACAGGGATGGCCTAGTGGTTAAGAGCTCCAACCGCTCTTACAGAGGACCCGGGTTTGATCCCCAGCACCCACATGGCGGCTGAGAACCGTCTGTAACTCCAATTCCAGGAGAACTCCAGTTCCAGGGGAATCCAACACCCTCTTCTGACCTCCGCTGCATTGCACAACACAGGTGCACAAACCTACATGCAGACAGTACATTCATACTCATAAAAAATTAAATAAAATTAAAATAAATAAATGAAATTAAAAGTGCTGGCTGCTTAAAAAAAAGAACAACTCTTCTCTTCATAAAGCACAGTAAATCTACAGACAGAAGAGATATTTAGACACTTTTAGTGGCCATGTTATTATAATTATTATTATTAATTATTGGTAGATTCACTTTATGAACATGGATGGTAACTCAATAATACACTGGAAGGTAAAAAAAAATTCTTGATTATTAGAATGGAAAAAAGTTTAAAATGCAGAATTTGTTCCACCTTCTATTATTAAGAACTCTATTGCATTTCAAACACAAAGGCTAAAGATTTGTTTATATTAGACAAAAACGGAGATCAATTTTTATGGATTTTACAGGTTAAATAATCTCAAGTAAACATGAAAATTTGAAGTGATGTTAAAGTGCATAATCTTTCAAAGAAACAAAAATACTACAAAAGCTGTAGTCCTTGTTGCAGTAACAGTTTTTAAACTCTATTGAAAAAAATATGCTAAACTAAAAATGTGTCTGTAATTAGGTTTCTTATATTCTGTTCAAAAAAAAATGTGTTGGCCTTAATAGATGCCTTAGAGGTTAAGAGCACTGGGTGCTCATATGGATGTTAGTCCAGTTCCCAACACCCATATGGTGGCTAACAAAGTCTTAAACTCAGATTCCAGAGGATCAAATAATAATAAATTGATAAAACATTTAATTTGGCATGTGTGTACATGTATGTGTTTGTATGTACATATATGTATCTATGCATAGAAGCCAAATGTTGTACAGGATGGAAATCCAGTGTTTTATTTTTCCTTAGAGACAGCACCTCTTAGTGGGACCTGAGGATCCAGGTGGGCTAGCCTAGTTGTCCAGGAAGACCCAGAAATGCTCTTCTCTCCACCTCCCAGGACTACAAACTGGCAGCAAGCACCATGACTGTCTTTGTAAAATGTGTGTAAGATGGATCTCTGCTACTTACCATGACTGTGTGGCCAACACTAAATTGATTTAGCTGTATCCTCATCTCTAATGGTCTCCTTTTTTATGCTCCAAATATGTATTATTAATGTCTGTTTTGTAATGGATAGCTATAATATCTACAGGTATAAGTAGATATTTAGCAATTGAAATTACCCAAATAAATAATCATACAACTGTCTAAATTAGATCAAGTAAAATATTTCTCAAGATTTATAAACAGAAGATAGTCCAGTGGAGATGTAAATATAGCAGATTTCTGTATTTATCAACTTTACAATTGTTTCAATTCCATTTTTATCAGAGCAAAGATAAAACCTTCAGAGTCCTCTGTCTGCTGGTTCCCTCCCTCAAAATGTAAATTAATTCTTGGAACTCAAAGAGCATCCAAAACCTTGACAAATCCCAGTGGGCATTAAAGACCATTTTGAATTAATATATGCATGGGAATTGAGTTGCTGCACCCCAGATAAAAGTAATTTCATTTAACAGAATGGATCGGAAGCAATCTTAAGACTGATTCCCTTCTTTGTTTTCCTTGTTCCCTTTGAAAAGCCTTACTCTTTCCTCAAGATAATATCAGTGTAGCACAAAACCTGTGTGTGGATGACAAGCTGCAGAAAGCAGTTAATGACCACATCCCCTCAGGCGTTCACTGTCACAGCTCCTTAAGTAAGGCTGGAGGGCTGTTGGAGCTCCAGAGGTGCAGGCATCTGTCTCTCCTTGCTGATTCTAGATTTAAATGTTAACTGAGCCTAGCAGGTGGTTTCTATCCCAAGGAAACATAATGACCTCCCCTCTTAGAAATATTCCTGGCAGAAGCGCTTGTCTCCTTTCCCAAAACTGAAAAATATTAGAGATTAGACCTCCTAGAATTTACCTTCCATGCCTTCCAAAAGAACTTAGTAACATTAATGAAAATTTGACCATAGTACTGAAAGTAGGAATACTATACAAATTAAGACTTAATTTTGAGAGAAAAAATGAAAGTTAAGTTGTTCCCAACACCTTCATAAAACAATACAGGACCTCTTTGATTCTTTGTATCCAGCTCAAAGTTCAAGCTCTTTGAGTGAGGTGTGAAATTCTGCTCACCGCCTTGAAGCATACCATAGACACAGTTGTATGTTAAGTACTGCAAAGAAGACCCATTTAACATGGAAATAATAAAGTCAGTAACAACACTGGTCACTGAACAACAAATTTCAGATATCATGGAATACCACAGAATTCCTTGGCAAAAGACTGTGCCATCATTGACTCTTCTAGCTGGCTCTAATGAGTTTTATTTTCTGGAAAATTCTTATATCTTTTCTTCCATGTCTACATCTGTGCTAGTCCAGAGAACATATAGTTCTGGGCTATGCAAGTTTTTTTTTCACAGTCTTCTTGCTACTAACACTAGTTTAGCAGCCTGAAATTGAAAAATGCTAGAACTTAAGTCTAAAAGAATGTGTTAGTAACATAAACTAAACTCAAAACTGTGGCTGTCTGTAGCCATAGAATATCACAAAAGTTGAGAGGATATCTTTCCAGTATTTGGAAACCATAATCTGTTTCAACAAAGAAATCACACATGGTCAATGAGCAAGTTAAATCTTCACATATGGCTTTGCTATTTCATTTTTATCTGACTTGTTAATGTAAAGAAAATACCAAGCATCTTTCATGTCAAAACTACGCTTGTTCCTCTGTTGGAGCCATAAGCTGTCTAATGAGGACATCAGAACTTGCCACCCCCAAATATGTCACTCTGGCATATTGACTATTTGGAGTGAAAGGAACTTGAGAAACAGCAGATGCAAGAAAACATTCTGATCTTTCCTCTGTTCTCAACAAGCAGGAGATAAAATTCTCACATGAAAAAAAGTCTCCCATACACAAATGAATGTGACATTCTTTTCATTAAGAAAGGAAATCTGAAACTCAAGAAACTCAGTACCAAAAAAAGAAAATCTTGCTGGGTTAACCCTTATCTTGATAGTTATTTTACCACTGATCTCTCCTCTCCTGAAGCCCATTTATCTTGTCAAGTTTTCATAATTTACATTTTTACAAGTAAATGTTGAAATTTCAGCTGAGCATGGTGGTGCATGCCTTTAATCCCAGCACTCAGGAGGCAGAGGCAGGTGGATGTGAGTTCAAAACCATCCTGGTCTACAAAGCAAGTTCCAGGACAGCTGAGGCTACAAGAAGACCCTGTCTCAAAAAAAATACCAAAAATATTGAAATTTCTACTCCAACTGCAATCTTACATCTTCATTTTCCTAAGGAGACTCCTATGAAAATAGAACCGTTATTAAGTGGATTTGCATTGTTTTGTTGATGTCAAGTGATCTGAAATGTCAAATTTTATTACTAAAAATTTAAGAGGATAAGAGTAACTGTCTCTTCAACATAATGACTTTGAGAGTTTGGGATAATCAGTTGACTACTTAGAGTTTTCAAAAATGTGCATTTATTGTTACTGTGAAATTTTTTGTTTTACAACATTAAAATCAATACAACTTATAAGAAATATATATCCTACCTTACCACTCCATACTAGGCAGGTAAATCAAATGCTGTTCACTGAACCTCCATTCCCCTGCACAGGGTTCAGCTACATTCTCCTACTCCAAGGTTCAGATTTACTTTAAAATGTATTTAGACCCTCCACATGCTGTCTCCATCGCTCCTCCTTCCCCTGGGTCTAGGCTGCTTCCTGGTCATCCCACCAGAGAACTTCATACTAACCTCCTAAGGCAGAAACTACCTGCTGCTTCTTCATCCCCTGCACCTTGACTCAGGAGTATTCTTACACTCCAGGGCTCATAGCTTCTCTGTTTAGCTATTTAGACCCTTCAGACAAGGTCCACACACCTGCCTTGGGCCTAGACACCCTCATGATCATCCTGCCTGAGACCCATGGAGTAGGCTTTGTTCCATAGATGTGATGATGTTTCAAGATAATACGTCAACAAATGTAGTAAATCATATAAATGACTCTAAAGACAGAGATCTCAATAGATGCAGAAAAAGCCTTTGACAAAATCCAGCATGGATTTATAATAAAAGTCCTAGAATGAGTTGGACTAGCACAAATATATCTTGACATAATTACTGCTATATACAACAACAAACTCAACACCAACATCCTTCTAAATGGAGAAAAACTGGAAATATTTACATTAAAATAAGAAGTCAAGCTGGGAGTGGTGGCGCACACCTTTAATCCTAGCACTCAGGAAGCAGAGGCAGGTGGATCTTTGAGAGTTCAAGGCTAGCCTGGTCCACACAGTGAGTTGCAGGACAGCTGGGACAGGGAGACACTGTCTGGAAAAGACCAAAGGGGGAAAAAAAAGAAATCAGAGAAAACTGTCTGCTCTCCCCATTCCTTTTCAATATAGTGCTAGGAAATTTTGCTAGAGCAAAAGGACAAGAGACAGATATTAAAAGGCTAATAATTATAAAAGAAGTGGTCAAATTATCCCTGTTTAGATATTATACATGAGCCCCCCCCCAATTATACCAGGATACTACCAGAAATGCTCAACACTATCAGGAAAGTGGCAAGTAACAAAAGCAATTTATAAAAGACAGTAGTCTTTCTGTATGACAATAACAAGTAAGCTGAGAAATAGTTTAAGAAAAACACTCTCATTTACAAAAGCTTAGAAAAATATCTTGGAATAAACCTAACCAAAGCAATTAAAGAGCTCTACAATGAAATTTTTAAATATTTTAACAGAGACAGTGAGGAAGACAGAAGGAGATGTATAGTCCTCTTGTGCTCACAGAATGGTGGAATTAATATATGAAAATTACCACCCTAATAAAAGCAATTTTTTTGGTCTTTCGAGACAGGTTCTCCTTGTAGCCACCCCAGCTTGTCCTGGAACTGGCTCTGTAGACCAGACTGGCCTTGAACTCACAAAGATCTGCCTGCCTCTGCCTCCCACGTGCTAAGATTAAAGGCGTGCAACACCACGCCCGGCAGCAATATATAAATTCAATATTAATCAAAATCCCCATGGTGTACGTCACAGAATTAGAAAAAAAAAAAAACCTAAAATTCATATAGAATCACAAAACATACCAAATACACAAAGCAATCATGAGCAAAAAGAGCAATTCTGGCAATATTGCATCACTGGATCTCTGACTATATTAGAGACATATAATAATTAAATCAGCATAATATTGGCATGAAAACCAGACATGTATGTCAATGTTACAAAATAAGACTCAAACATGAGCGCACCAAATTTTGGCCACTTGATATTTGTCAAAGATACCAAGAACAACACACTGGAGGAATGATAGCAATTCAACAAATGGTCCTGGCAAATGAAATCTGAAAGACTGAAATTGTAAGAAGAAAACATAGACAGTGTCCTATAAAGTACAAGCAAAGAAAAGAGTTTTCTAAATAAGATATCAGTTGCTCAGGATTTAAGGTCAACAATTGACAAGTGGGAACTCATTAAACTAAAAACCTTCTGTACAGCAAAGGAAACAACTAGTGGAATAGGAAGTCCACAGCATGGGAGAAAATCTTCACCAGCTAGACATGTGACAGAAGATTAATATGCAGAATACACAAAGAACTCAAGAAACAAAGAATCGTGGAAACCAATGACTCAAATAAAACCTGGGCCATAGATCTAAAAAATAAAAGTGGCTAAGAAACACTTAAAATTATTAATATTATTAGTAATTAGGAAAATGCAAATAAAAATCACTTCAATATTAATTATTATCCCAGTCAGAATGTTTGCTATCAAGAATTAAACAGCACTAAATGGTCTGAGGTTGTGGGAAAAGGGAAACACTCACTCCCTGCTTGTGGAATTTCAAACTGTTCAGCCACTGTGGAAAGCAGTGTGGACAACCCTTAAGAAACTCAAAATTAACTTACTTTATAATCTGGTTATACCACTACTTGTCTATAAGCAAAAGAATAATCTCAAAGTTGTCTGTGTAGTCATGTTTCTCATTGCTTTTTCAACAGCTAAAAAAAAAAATAAATGGAAAAAAAACTAAATGTCCCTCAACTGAAGAATGGATAATGACCATTTGGTTCACACACACACACACACACACACACACACACACACACACACACACACCAACATTAAAGAAAAATGAAATCGTTAACTATTCAAATAAATGTATGGAACTAGACACTGTTATACTAAGTGAGGTAGCACACAACCAGAAAAATCAAGGGATGTGTGTTCTCTCTTCTCTCATTTGTAGATTTTAGCTACAAATCTTTATATGTGAGTTGATATATCGTTAAATAACTGCAGGATCCAAGGAAATGGAAAGTAACCATGCAGGTGTTAGAGGAAAAAGAGGAATAGTATGAATCATCTTTCAACTCTCACCAGAGAAATTTCCTTATGCAGCAGATGGAGATTAACACAGAAACACTCAATTGGCCAATGTGCAGAGAGTAAGAAGCCACAGAGTGCTTATCTTGTTTCCAACTTCTGCCTCCCGAGGCTGAGGATTCCTTGCAGAAGATGTGACAGAAGCGTTGTAAAAGGAAGAGGGATGGATGACCACAAGGAAACAGAGCCTTCTGAATATCTGGTCAGTTACTCATAATAACTCACAGCAATGGTGACTGCATGCACAAGCCCTGTGCATGCTCAAACAAGACAACATCCCAGCATGGTCATCAAAAAGTAGTTAAAGAATACTGGGGGCTGGAGAGATGGCTCAGCAGTTAAGAGCACCGACTGCTCTTAGAGAGGACCTGGGTTCGATTCCCAGCACCCACATGGCAGCTAAGAACCATCTTTAACTCAAGTTCCAGGGAAATCTGACTCCAACACCCTCTTCTGACCTCTGCAGCACTGCATGACACAGGTGTACCTACCTACATGGAGACTCACACACTCATACATATAAAATAATAAATAAAATGTAAAAAAGTAAAAGAAAAAAGCATTATAAAAAGTATCCTGGCCCAAGCTAAGGAACTTTTGGCCACTGATGACTGCTAGGATGGGGAGAGAAAGTGCCTTAAAAGGGTGGATTCTTGATGGACCTATGTTGAAGGACATTTGGGAACACAAATCAGACTCCAAAAGCCATATTGTATGAATATGAGAGTACATCAACTTGGGTTCAGGGCAGTGTGGGGAGGGGCAGGTAGGGGAGAGGATATAAGTACCATCAAATTATACTTTATGTAAACCACAAAAATTCAATTAAAAATTCAATTAATTAAAAAATGTAGAAAACAAAAGATTGCAGAATGTCTGTCCCTGGATAGGACTCCTGTAGTACATCTCATTATTGTGGAACTGAAACCAACATTGGCCAATGTGCACAGGACAAGAGGTGAGAAAACGTGCATTGAAAAAAAGTTAAAAATAAAAGACACATGTAAATTCAAACCAGACAAAAACCCACAATAGAAGTGAGAAATGGATAAGAAGCCCCAACTATAGCTGAGGAACTATTGTCAGCTGATCTCTGCTGAGTGAAGAAGAGTTGGGCTTTAAAGGATAGACACTACAAAGGGTGACCAAATCCCAGTAGATGAACTCACACTTAGGGACATCTGAGGACAGAAACTTGACATGAAATACATTAATATATATTACAGAATGCATAAAATCCACAGGGTTCTGTGGAGGTGTAGATATGGAAGGGGGGTGTAAATATTACGATGTATGAAATGCACAAAAATTCAATAAAAAGGAAGAGAAAGAAATATGTTTATATAAATGGGAAGATATATGTCCTTAGATTTTTTACTAAGAGATCACCCTGACTGTGTTTGAACATTTCTTATTTCATGTTGTTTCTCCACTGTGGTAGTAGGATTAACTCTTGATGGTCTTTGCTCTTTCTTTTTTTGCTTTACCCTACACAGAGATCAGTCACAACAATCTTGAGGTAAAACATTTTGCAGCTTCTCCCCGTTAAAAGCATTCCAATGGGGTGTGCATTCTCCATCTGCCTTAACCTAGGCTCATATTTGAAGACTTTCCTTGATTTGGGTTCTATGCTTTGCTGTAACCTAAGCTTCCTTTCCTCATATCCCTTCTTAATTGTGGGAGAAATTATTTCTTCTTTGAAATGAACTCATAACACAGAGAGGCTAAGTACTTAATCGAAGGCATTAAGCTTGCAGCTTAGCTGTGCAGCCAGTTGGTGGTGATGTGTTCAGATATTCCTGCAATACTGGCATTCACAAGATGCAGGCATTCCAACAGAAGGACTTTGGAATTCCAAGACTTTGGGAAGGATGGAGATGTATAAAGGGACCACCACATGAGGCTGGGCCCTCTCTTTCTTGACATATACCAGCAGGAGCAGAGGGTACATTTTTTCTTGCTGGAACTTGAGACACAGCAGCCATAGCGGCTGGAATGAGTTCATGCTTCCCAGCCATTACCTTGTAGGCAATCTCAGTAAATTCTGGTCTAATCTGAGATTGGAGAGCTCTTTCCCTTGCTTTGCCTAGCAACCAGGAATCAGGAAAGTGACAGAGGTGGGCAGGGCTATGATGTTCATCGTGCATGGCTGTGAGCCTGTGGGCACTCACCCACCTGGGAGGAAAACTCTTAGACAATTTGGCATAGTCACAGCAGGATTAGGCTAATGCGAATTCTTATGGGAACAGTAATGGCAAAATATATTTTATAGGGGAAGTGGAGGAAAATACACAGGGCATTATGCCATGGTGGATTAAACATTCCTTGCAGTCAGCTTAGTGTTCTAGGGCATGGCCGTATGGATTGCACAATTAACATGCAAAATGAGTGAAGCAGATAGGCACATGGAGTCAGTGGGACAGATTCCTGCCTGGCCACCAGATTCTAAATGGTATGGAGTAGCATGCTTAATTGACCTGTCGGGGGCAACGGTGTGAATTTAGAGATATTTTGGAAAACTATAGAGGGCTTGGAGCAGAATTATAAGCCTGAGAATGGAAGGTCAAAAATACGGTGTGCAACAAGCCATGGCTGAGGTAGCCTGGATCCTACTGAAAGTTACTAAAGAAATATCTCAAATAAGAGAGACAGCCCCCAAAGAGAGTCAAAGAGCCAAGGGAAAAGTTAGAGGAAGAGAAAATTAAGAGCTTCACCTAAAGGAGAATAGGAGGTAGAAGTGTCAGCCTGCCACTTGGTACAGCTAGGAGAGCCAGGAAAAAAAAAGACAGATAATTATAAAAAGAAGAATGATGTAGGAGAAGGGCCAGATGCCCCTTGAGTTCAAGCTTTGGTACAAAGAAAGGGAGAAAAAAACCCTATGCCTCAACATGCTTTAAAGATGGCTCCAGAGTGGGAAGCTAGGGAAATCAAGGAATACTCAGCATTAGAATGGTTGAAATTGGAAAGAACTTTCAAGCAGGCAATAAAGGAGCCCCCGTCTCCCCCAGCTTGTGAGGCTGTGGGAACTGAGAGTTGGTGGAATTATTTTAAGTGCTGCAGAAGCAGGAAAACTGAGTGATATAATCACCCACCCTGCTTTGAGACATAAGCTGCATAGGCTGAGACAGCATAAGGGGAATATGTCCCTAATGGATCGGCTGATAACAGCCATTAGGGACACATGGTCATCCTCAACAGAAATTCCCCTACATGCCATGGGATGGAATGCGATAAATGAGTGGCAAATGCTAATAGGAGAACTAGGTATGAGGAATGCAATATATAGTGTCCAGTGTAGTGGGGACAGATAGAAGTGTGTTTACCAGTGATTTAAGAAAATGCATGACTGAACAAAGACTTCCAGAGTGGTTTGAAACTTCAATGGCTCGGCTGAGTCCCTTAACAGGACAAAGTTTGTATGAAATAAGTAAGGCTATGTCAAATCTAGGTGACCTAGGCCAGCATGTAAAATATGTCTGTAGAGTACTGAAGCAACCTAGAGGAGGTATAAAGAGGACCAAAAAAAAAAAAGGATGTCTGCTTGGGTTAGTAGGAGGCAAACATCCAGGATGTGTGTATAGCCAAAGTCCCTAAAGAAAAAAACATGATAAAAGCCAAACTCTGTGCTGAAAAGCCTCTGGGAAGCTTTAAAGCTGGAGAACTGTTAAACAAAGCTGTACAAAGAATCGAACTGTCCGGGGCATGGATAGGTTAAGGAGAACATCTTACTTTGCTGAGAAAAATCTTTCTGGAGGTGGGAGAAGTTTGCCTGGATGGTGACTCCACCAGCAGCCAGATTATGTCAATAAAAAGAAAACAGGTGTTCTGATTACAGACAGAAGTCAGACCCAGGGCCTACCTGACCCAGCTAATCAGAAAATACAGCAGAGGCAAGAGGAGACACATCTTGCTGAATAAACTACAGGATGTGAATGTGAGAAAGAAAAATTATGCTGAGACCTTGCACTTCAAAGGACAGCTGACCTTCACAGGGCTGAAGAGCACTGTACAAATCACAGCACTGAAATGGTCTCTGAAGCTCTATGTACTGCACATGCTGCAGTTCTCCAAAGAAGATGTAAGGGTAATAGTGGCCACCAAGGTGTGTGCATCCAGAAAAATGTCTAATTGGATATATGGCCCACTCCTTTGGAGGGTAGGACACATGATTGATACTGCAAGCATAGTGACCCCTGGCGCTGGAAGACTTTATAACAGGATAAGATACCATCCAAGCATTTATTTTGTGCCCAAAGAGTAGCTGAATATAATAGTTACTGTTTATTTAAATGTCTGTGCTTCTGGCTATTTGTGTTTTACTTAGTAAAGATAAAAGTGACACTGCAGAATTAATAATTGGCCTCTTGAAAACAGAACTTGGACAGATGTAAGAATTTGATATTTCACCTCAATATTATCTCCCACCCTTTTGAGGCCCAGTGACTCTCACAGGAGTGGTTGGTGCGTCCAGTTTATAAGGGCCAAAGAAAGGAGGTGGATTTTGAGAAAATTATTTCTTCTTTGAATTGGGCTCATCACCCAGAGAGGCTGAGTACTTAATGGAATAACCTAAATTTGCAGTCCACCACATGATGCTGAGTCCTCTTTCTCTCTCTCACCATATACTAGCACAAACAGAGTGCATGGGATTTTGCCCTTGAAAGACAGACAACCATGCTGATCTGGCGATTCAGCCACCAAGGCTCAAGTGAGTGCACGTTTCCCAGCCGTTACTTTGTAGGTAATCTCAATAAATTCTTGTCTAGTCTGAGATTAGAGAGCCCCTTCCATTGCTTTGCCTAGCAATCAGGAATTAGGAAACCGGCAGAGGTGGGCAGGGCTGCGAACCATATAAAGCTAACTTCATTCAACATCATGAGAAAACTTTAATACCCATGTAACCATTTCAGTTCTCAAATGCTATTTCAGCTAAATTCCACAGTGGAAACATTTTTTCTTTACACAATATGAACTTTAAACACACACAAAGACTAGTGGATTCTTTGAAATAATAGCAAGAGTTTCCAATCTCTGTATGTACCTTGGTTTGTTGTGTACATCTCTGATAATGGAAAAGACAATACTACATACTAGTCACTAATTCTGTTATAATTGGAATCATGTCTGTAAGCACCACAGTTTTGATGGGAGTTGTTTGCCAGCTGGTATTGAACCTGAACATTCCTGGGGTCATCACATAGTTCTGTCAAATGAGCTGCTTTTGGATTATGGTAGAATGATTCTGTGGGTGGGATCCCTTGTCTTATCTACCTTGGTACTCATGCATGATGCTTAAGTGGGAAATTATGGTGTCAGGTATGGCCTTCTGGCAAATCCCTCTGCCTAGAAATAGCTTTTCCCTTATGAAAATAATTTTTTGCCTTCTCCATGAGAGAAAATATCCTTTGGAACAATGATTACTTAAGTGCCTGTATACTAAGCAGATTTCTAGGTAAAGCATACATATTGGTTTGGAGAACATGTACTAACCACAGTTATAGTCACATACATATGTAACAATGCCCTGCCTAAAAAGTGATTCAGCCTCATTTGTGTGTAGTTTTGGATGTCAGGTGGATTTGGTCTGAACAACGTGATAAATTAAGTTCATACAGAATAGAATGAGATTTGTTTTTCCATGCCAAACACTGTCTCAGCAAAATACCTATTTTGAGAAAACTGGCATTATGTATTGTGCTTATCACTGCAAGAAAATTGTAAAAGAATCATCTTTGGGAAGAAATGATTTACTTTGGATAAAAATTTTAAAACGTACTCTTCGTCATGGTGGCCTGGGCTCTGTTTCTGCCTGGAAGGCTCCTGGTCTGACAGTTTACATACTGATTGACCAAGAAGCAGAGATTTTTATGTTGGAAATGAGCCAGGCTTTTAATGCTCAAAAACCATGCCATCAACCTAGATCCTATCTGTTAAAGATTCCATAGTCTGCCAGAACAATAGCACGAGCTGAGGACTACATTTTCAAGCCCATGGGCTTACTTTACATTTAAACTGTAAAATACTTCTGTTCATTGAGACATTAACATTGACCATTCTGAGGCCAAAGACCAATAAAACATAACTTCAGTCAATCACTTAAATTTATTATTTTTCTTTGTAAATTTTTATTTTTAGTGAAATCAGCCAGAAGCAAAAATAAAAATATCACGTTTATTCCCATAAGTGCATCATAGATTTTGATTTGTATATCTGGGAGAGAGAGAGAGAGAGAGAGAGAGAGAGAGAGAGAGAGAGAGAGAGAGAGAGAGAATGCCATAAAGCTAGGAGAGGACCATAAGCAGGGAATGACAGGAGATATCTTAAATGAAGAGAGGATAGGGAATTAGATTGCATGGCACATGAGAGCAGAGGGGTCTATTACGTGGGAGGAAGCAAACTAAAGGCCACTAAGAAGGGGAAAGGAGATAGGAGACAGCACTGCAGAGGGGAAGGACTCAAAACTAAGGTGTATGCATGCGAATCTGTAATAAAATCCATTTTCTGTCTATTCACATTAAAAATGAGAAAAAGATAAATAAATAAAACCTTTCTTGTACTAATGGAACATAATATGGACCAGCCATAATATATTTCATTAGAGAAAGAGTGGGAAATAATGTTAAGTGACAATTGTAAGACTCTTGGAAGCCAGTATATAATGCAGATTGGACATTAAAAATGGAAAAATGTTCTTAATGTGTGTTTATGCATGAAAGTAATGCATGCATATGTGTATGCATTGATGTGTACATACACACACACACCACATATATATATATATATATATATATATATATATATATATATATTCCCAATGGAATGTTTTCTGGAATTTATTATTTGTGGCCTTTTATCTGGTTATTTTCATGTTTCAGTGTAGTAATTATAGTCATCTCTTCTTTGGGATGTGCACTATGTTTGCTGCAGTATGGTTATGAAACATGGCAATATTTATGCCATGTGAAATTACCCTGTCTGCTAAGACATATTTTCTGCTAGCTGTTTACTTTTATGAGCAATTGCATTAAATGAGGGGCATTTTCCTTCCTTTTTCTGACAACCCCTTTGAAGAAACACCAACTGAAGTCAGGCTGAAATTGAGCCCAGGAATTTAATTGGTTAAATTCAGACCCACACGGTTTAAATTATCTATTAATGGAAGTATAGATGTCTCTAGCTGGACAGGAGTCTGTGCCTCCTGTTCCTCCTGTAGCATATTGACTTGTTGAATTATGAGCATAATGTTGGCTTCCCATTATTACTGCCAGTGTAGCAGGATGCTTTGTCCTGCTATAAAGCAGACAGTTACAAGAAGGAAAGATTTGTCTGTATATGACAACAAGCCTACTGGCTTGATTGGAAAATCCTGTCATGAAAATATGCTTCAGCAAAATCAGGGTCATTTTTAGAGTCATGAAGCCTTTTATATTTGAAATGTCACATGTTTATATAAGTGGATTAAGAATTGAGTGGAGAAAAAAATTATTCCTCTGTTAATGAAGAAAATCAAGGGCTTTCTGCCACTGTCTATGAGATCAGTTTTTGAGGTAATCATAGGAACCCCAAATTATAACTACTATAGAGAATAACTCTTCTTAACACAAACTTAAAATTTATATGACATTTGAAACTGTTTATTGTATCTTCAGAATTGTATACTGCATATTACACATGAAGAGCAAAGCAGTTATTATTAATGGGAAATCTACTGTATACTTGATTCTTTCTATTCACTTTAGATAATTTTTTATCTATTTGAGAAAATGTATGACATATGCTGTGGATATATGAAACCCTCTCACATTTGTCCAAAAATATGCAGCACAGATATTTGTGTGCTATAAACCGGATAAGTAACAGGCCCTCATAACATGCTGAGATCCATTGGGCAAGCACAGAAAAAACTGGGAAGAATATTGTTTATTACTATGAATCCAGGAGTGATGGTTACTCCTGGGTGTCAACTTGACTGGACTAAGGAACAAATAAGAGATAAAGGATCTTTGGATTGAACTACCTCAACCCGGTTGGCCCACCCCAAATGTGGGCAGTACCGTCTGCGGGCAGGCAGTATTAAAGGCCATGGCAGAGGGAGCTGGTCCCTTTTATCCTGCAGCTTGCCTCTCTCTCACTGGTGAGTTTGTCTTGCTGCTGTGATCAACCCTTCGTATCCTAGCGTGTACTGAGGCAGGCAGATCTCCTGGAATCCATCAGGCCTTCAGCACCAGATTGGGACTACTGAGATATCCAGCCTTGCGGACTGAGCAGTTCCCTGGATTCTCAGCTTCTCCAGTGCGGTGCAGCTACTGTTGGACTACTTGAGCTCTGTCACGTGAGCAAATCAATAAATTGTATATAGTTATATATTCATCCTGTTGCTTCTGTTTCTTTAGAGAACCCTGACTAATACAGATTTTGGTACCAGAAGTGGTTCTAGAGAAACAGAATTGAAAGGATGAATTTCTTTAGTGGGCTTGGTAGCCTCTGGAGCCAGCTCTCCAACCCAATGAAGCCTAGAGTTACTGAAGGCTCTCCTGGTGGCATGAAGAGGAATGATAATCCTTGGTGCAGACTATTTGATCTAATTATGAAGATAGATCCATTTGACTCACCTAACTCACCTCTTGTGAGAAGCAAGGAATTTAGCGACTCTATATATAAAACGTTCGAGAAATTGCAGAAAAATCAGGAAAATAATGATGTTGCCTTGTTGCTCCTAGCATGTCTGGATAAACTGTTAGACGAAAATATGGAGCTCGGTGATAAAAATGACCAGCTCCGGATTCGAAACAACAGTTTAAAGGTTTCCAAGTGTGCTCTGGAAGAGAATCTTCTCTCCAGCAGCCAAAGAGCTAAAGCAGCAGAAAATCAAGCTGGAGCCCTTATTATACGGTTGGCTGATTTACAACGCAAATTTAATTCCCAGCCACGAAAAGTGTCAGCAGTTAAAGTGAGAGCACTGGTGGGGAAAGGGTGGAACCCTGAAACTTGGGATGGAGATGTGTGGGAGAACTATGATGATGAGGATTTTGAACCCTCGGATTCTGAGGGATTTTCTTTATCTGAGGAATTAACCTCCCCACCCTCAGCAGAGAATCCACACCCTGCAGATCCCTCCTCCCCACCCTTGCCTGAGGAAATTAATCCCCCCCTCCCAGTGGGAGCTGATGTCCCTCAGGGCCCAACAATTGTTGCCTCTAGACCTATAACCAGATTGAAGTCTAAGCAAGCCCCTCAAGGTGAGATAGAAAGTGTGGTCCACGAGGAGGTGCGATATACCACTAAAGAAATTAATGAGTTTGCTGATTCATTCCGGCAGAAGCCTAAGGAATATGTGTGGGAATGGATTTTAAGGGTGTGGGATAATGGTGGAAGGAATATAAAATTGGATCATACTGAGTTTATCGATATGAGCCCACTGAGTAGAGATTCTAGGTTTAACATGGAAGCTCGAGCAGTTAAAAAAGGTGTTAAAAGTTTATTTGAATGGTTGGCTGATGTATTTATTAAAACATGGCCTACTAACAGCGAGTTAGAGATGCCTGATATTCCTTGGCTTAGTATTGATGAAGGGATTGTGAGGGTCAGGCAGATGGGCATGCTCGAGTGGATTCGAAGTGTAAAACCACATTCTCCACAATATGAGGACCCAGAGGACATGCCATTCACTGAATTTATAAGATGGAAAGTACTGAGAGAGACACCAGAACATTTGAAGAGCTTTGTTTTTGCTCTATTTCTTATGCCAGATCTTACAGTTAGAGAAGTTGTTGCTCGATTGCATAAATTAAATGTACACGTAATAGGTTTAACAGGACCTCAGGGTAGGTGTCAGATGGCAGCACTGAATCACCAAAAGCCAGATGAGCATAGTTATCATAGTTATCATAATGGGTGGCAAAGGCAAAACAATGCCTATAATGGCATGACCAGAAATGATCTTTGGAACTGGCTAATTAATCATGGTGTTCCCAGGAACCAAATACATAAGAAGCCTATTAAGTTTTTGTTTGATCTGTATAAGCAGAAAAACTCTAGAACAAATGACAGGAAGTCAATATTGGATTTCAGCAGTAGTGAATCCCATCCAGTTAAACAGTTTCCAGACTTGAAACAGTTCACAGACCCAGAACCCCTTGAATGAAGGGGTGGCCAGCTTCCGATGATGAAGGACCTTGTCACAATAGCAAAGGGTTATGCTGTTTGTCTTCCTCCTGTCCTTCCCCAGAGGGACCTGAGGCCTTTTACTAGGGTAACTGTACCCTGGGGAAAAGGAAATAATCAGACTTTTTGAGACCTATTGGATACTGGTTCTGAGTTAACACTGATCCCAGGAGACCCTAAAAATCATTGCGTCCCTCCAATTAAAGTAGGGGCCTATGGTGGTCAGGTGATAAATGGAGTTTTGGCTGAAGTCTGACTCACAGTGGGCCCAGTGGATCCCAGAACTCATCCTGTGGTTATTTGCCCAGTCCTATAATGTATAATTGGGATAGATATAATTAGAAATTGGCAGAATCCCCACATTGGTTCCCTGACCTGTGGAGTGAGGGCTATTATGGCTGGAAAGGCCAAATGGAACCCATTGGTGTTGCCTCTACCAGGGAAAATAGTGAACCAAAAACAGTATCGTATCACTGGCGGGATTACAAAAATTAGTGCCACCATCAAGGATTTGAAAAATGCAGGGGTGGTGAATCCTTTCACATCTCCCATTAACTCTCCAATTTGGCCTGTGCAAAAGACAGATGGATCATGGAGAATGACAATTGACTATCGAAAACTCAACCAAGTGGTGACACCAATTGCAGCTGCTGTACCAGATGTGGTGTCCTTACTTGAGCAGATTAATATGTCACCTGGTACCTGGTATACAGTATTGATCTGGTCAATGCTTTCTTCTCAATATCAGTTCATAAGGACCACCAGAAGCAATTTGCTTTCAGCTGGCAAGGCCAAAAGTATACATTTGCTGTCTTACCTCAAGGGTATGTTAACTCTCCGGCCTTGTGCCATAACTTAGTTAGAAGAGGTCTTGATCGCCTGACTCTCCCACAAAATATCACACTGGTCCACTGTATTGATGATGTTATGCTGATTCAACCCAGTGAACAGGAGGTAGCAGCTAGTCTAGACTTGTTGGTAAAGCATATGGGCATGAGAGGATGGGAAATAAATCCAACTAAAATTCAAGGGCCATCTACCTTGGTGAAGTTTCTAGGAGTTCAGTGGTGTGGAGCATGCAGAGACATTCCTTCTAAGGTAAAGAATAAGTTGTTGCACCTGGCCCCTCCCTCCACCAAGAAAGAAGCACAACGTTTGGTGGGTCTTTTTGGATTCTGGAGGCAGCACATTCCTCATCTGGGTGTGTTACTACGACCCATATATCAGGTGACTCGTAAGGCAGCAAACTTTGAGTGGGGCTTGGAACAGGAAAAGGCTCTTCAACAGGTCCAGGCTGCAGTGCAGGCTGCTCTGCCCCTAGGGCCATATGATCCAGCAGACCCAATGGTGCTTGAGGTATCAGTGGCAGATAGAGATGCTGTCTGGAGTCTGTGGCAGGCTCCCATAGGGGAATCACAGCGGAGGCCCTTGGGATTTTGGAGCAAGGCTCTACCTTCATCTGCAAACAACTATTCTCCTTTTGAGAGACAGCTCTTAGCCTGCTATTGGGCCTTAGTGGAAACTGAACGTTTGACAATGGGCCACCAAGTCACCATGCGACCTGAGCTGCCCATCATGAGCTGGGTGTTATCTGACCCACCAGACCATAAAGTAGGACGTGCACAGCAACAGTCCATTGTCAAATGGAAGTGGTACATACGGGACAGGGCCCGGGCAGGCCCTGAGGGCACAAGCAAGCTACATGAAGAAGTTGCCCAAATGCCTATGGTTCCCACTCCTGTTACAATGTCTCCTGGGCTTAAGCATGCACCTATGGCTTCATGGGGTTTGCCCTATGATCAGTTGACTGAGGAAGAGAAGACTAGGGCCTGGTTTACTGATGGTTCTGCACGCTATGCAGGCACCACCCAGAGGTGGACAGCTGCAGCATTACAGCCAATTTCTGAAACAACCCTAAAGGACACTGGTGAAGGAAAGTCTTCACAGTGGGCAGAACTTCGGGCAGTGCACATGGTTGTGCATTTTGCCTGGAAGGAGAAATGGCCAGAGGTTCGATTATATACTGATTCATGGGCTGTAGCCAATGGTTTGGCTGGATGGTCAGGGACTTGGAAGGAGCATGACTGGAAAATTGGTGAGAAAGACATTTGGGGAAGAAG
Organism: Rhizomys pruinosus; assembly: GCA_009823505.1. Lineage (NCBI taxonomy): Eukaryota > Metazoa > Chordata > Mammalia > Rodentia > Spalacidae > Rhizomys > Rhizomys pruinosus. The sequence continues at coordinate 2,533,402 of VZQC01002949.1, forward strand.
TATGTGGATAGAGCTCTCTGAATGGTCAAAGGATGTGAAGATACTTGTGTCTCATGTAAATGCTCATCAAAAGGTGATCTCAGCAGAGGATGAGTTTAATAATCAAGTAGATCNTCTGGTCAATTCTGGCTGTTTCCTTTCATGGGCTGACAGTTTGTCCAGGAATAACCTTTCGATCCTACTAATGAAGAACAAGCAATTAGATATATAGGTATTTAAGCAGCACTAATAGTTATGGTAGGTTACTTTAGCATAGACACATGTTTGGATATGTTAATCCATGAATTACAATTTTCCCCCCTGTTAAATATAACAGGGTCTTACTGTGGCTTATAACATCTCCTAACCTGTAGAGGATGTAAGCTTGTGGCATCAGCCATGGGTTATTTCTCCAAGGGGAGAGCCAATAGCCAATTAACAGATATCTACCAGACTTTAAACTATATTACAGGGTCATCATCATAAAGGAAGCCTGGTACTGGCACATTAACAGACCTGTTGACCAACGGAACAAAACTTAAGATCCAAACTTGAGCTCACACAATTTCAGCCACCTCATATTTGAAAAAGGGGCAAAAAATCCTCAATGGAGGAAGGATAGCTCTTCAGCAAATGGTGCTGGCAAAATTGGTTCACCATTTGTAGAAGAACAAAATTAAATCTCTACCTCTCACCCTGTACAAAAATCAACTCCAAGTGGACCAAAGATCTCAATGTGAAGCATGAAATCCTGAAGGTGATAGAACATAAAGTTGGCAACAACCTACAAGACATAGGCATAGGAAAAGACTTTCTAAATCAGACAGCAACTGCACAGGAAATATGGTCAAAAGTTGACAAATGGGATCTCATCAAACTTCTGTACAGATAAAAAAAAACAATCAAGGAAGAGAAAACCCACAGAGTGGGAGGAAATCTTTACCATTGATACATCTGATAGAGCATTAATGTCAAGAATATATAAACTACTCAAAAAACAAAGAAATATGAAAACAAATGACATACTCAAAAGATGGAGTAAAGAGATGAACAGAGACTTCACAAGTGAAGAATTAAAGATGGCAGAAAAATATCTTTAAAAATGTTCAGCATCATTAATAATTAAGGAAATGCAAATTAAAACCACTCTCAGATATCTCAGTCTGATAAGACTGGCTAAGATCAAGCAAACAAAAGACCCCAAATGCTGGAGAGGTTGTGGGGAAAGGGAAACACTCATACACTGCTGGTGGGAATCTAAACTTGTACAACCATTAGGAAAGCAGTGTGGAGAACCCTTGAAAGACTCAAAATGAGTCTACCACCTGTCCCAGTCATAAAAGACTCATCCTACTGCAAAGATACATGCACATCCATGTTCATTGCAGCTCTCTTCACAATAGCAAAGTGCTGGAATCAACCCAAATGCCCCTCAACTGTTGAGTGGATGACAAAAATGTGGTACATCTACACAATGGAGTACTAGTCAGCAGTAAAGAAAGATGACATTATGAACTTTGCTGGTAAATGGATGGAGCTCGAAGCCATTATGCTAAGTGAAGTAACACAGTCACAGGAGGAAAAAAAAAGGCGAATGGTTTCCCTCATTTGTGGATGCTAACACCAAATCCCCCAGATGAAAAGCAAGATGAACAACATTATTGTTATATTTCTGTTTATCTGAAAGCAACTATGTTATTATAATATAAATCTCTCAATGGGCTCTAGAATCCACCCACCACTTGTTTTCAGACTCTGTAATTACTGTATATGGGTGGACAGTATGTGTCCATATTTTAGAGTAATATAAAATTTATGGAGGAAAATGTGAATCCCCAAGCATAAAGAAAAGATTGAGAGAAAGATGTAGGACAGTTATGGCAGAATGCATGATCTGGGTTTGGGTGGGGGAAAGGAAAAGGGAATTGAATTGAATTAAATTGAATTGAAAAATCATGTCTGAAATATACAGAACATCAATAAAAGCATTAAAAATAATAATAGTTATTAATTTTATGACATTGGAATCACAAGAAGGATGATAAATTTCAGAATTAAGAGCATTTAAAGAAGAAATTATAGTCTGAGAAAAGCACATTATGTTTAGTTAGGAAAGCAGGTTGTAGGAGGCAAAATGTTGTGCTTAAGATGTAGGAACATGAGCCTCATTCTACATGAGAACAGGCACTGTTAGTGTCCAGAATTGATCAATGTGGCTAAATTGAAACATGTTATGCTTCTATTACAAGTGTATTGCAGGAGTGACAATGAGACCTGTAGCATTTTGAAAAAAAATAGCAAAAAAGAAAGAAAAAAAGAAAAATAAAAGATGTATAAACACATTTTAGATCTCAACTGATCTCAAAGAGAGCATACATAGTCATAATTATAATGATTCAGGCTAGAGTAAAGCAAAGTAGTTTGAATTATGGCAAAATTAAAAAATTAAAAAAAATTATCTTGTTTCACCATTTTAGATGAATTTGTGTACTTTGTTCCAATGACAATTAGAGGATATTAAATCATCTCTCATCTTCTGAGTTTACTCAGATTAAATGTGCTCAAAGAACAGAAACAAAGGGAAACAGAGAACTCAGTGATGACTTCAATATGGATATGCACATCTACTGATTTTTGCTTATGCTTCATATCATATGAACGACTTAGGCATAGCCACAAAACCACATTACACTCATTAAACTTTTCAAGTGATATGTATTTCAGGAAAGTGTTTCTGTGACCTAAGACAAGCAAATTCTACTTAGCAAGGTTTGTATGCTGGTGGAATCACTGCCATTTGTAGTATTTAGACACATTGTATTGCAACTAATAAAAACAAATGGAGAGATAGCATGATATATACATGATGCCAGAGAGAATGAAAGATTCAACATTCCTTCCTTAGCAAGCTGGAGCTTTACTTTTATTCTCAGACCCCTCACTGAAAAAGAAAATCAAGAGTCCATTTGTTCTTAAATTCTAAATAATTACTTGAATTTTGGTCAAAGTCTACAAATCATGCAAGTTTATATAAATATACAGTATTTATAAATGTAGATACCAATTTTAATATAAATAAATATATATAATCATATATGTTAGTTTCTATGTATGTTTATTAAAATATATTGCATTTTAAATGGTCAAATAAGTATACCTTAGTAATATTCATTAAACATTATATTCTGTACTCCCACCCTGTCCCCTGATTACTTTGAACTCAGGAAGGTTCCAATTTCTCCTCTTCAGATATCTAGACTAGGTTCTAAACCTAGATTAGCTAAACATCCTACCATATCTTGCTAAGTCCCTCCTCTGGTGATCCCCAACTCCGCATTTTCCCTTGTTCCTCATCAATCAAGTGGACAGACCAGCCCATCTAGGACTCTGGTAAGTCAGATCTCACCCACTGTGTGCATATTCCATTCCTATTGCCCACCCTCACCCAGTCCTCTGCCAGCCTTTGTCTCAGGCAGGCTCCAGTCTCTGCCTCTGATCCATAGGTTAGCTTCCTAACCCAGCCTAGCTAAACTTTCTAACATAGACTCCTACTAACCTGACCACTCTACCTACTACACAGTCCCACCCACCTCCAGTCTACTACCCTGATAGAACCTAAAACACACAACAATTTATTTACCATGCCTGAACAAAAGCAACCAAGCTGCATAAACAATATAGAATTAAATTAAACAGAACAAAAATTAAATAACAAAAGCAGAATAGAAGTTCCTACTGGACACATTACCAACAAAGAATATCTTTATGCCAAAATGGCAGCACAAAAACAGAAGTAATATTAAAACCAAGAGAATATATATAGCCAACAATATCCATTAGTCTTATAGAAGTGAACTACAATGAGAACCAATCCAAGGAACACCATGATATAGAATTTAAGAGACCAATCATGAACTTGAACAAGGAACTTAAAGAAAAAAGACAGACAAGCAACTCAAAGTACCTAAGAGGAAAGGTATAAACGTGTGAAGCGTAAGAATATGCAAATATACAGATTAATGAAATATCAAAAACAACTCATGACCTGAAAAGTGAATTCACAAAAGTGATAGGAAATAATGAAGAAAACCCAAACGGAAATGAACATGGGACTGAAAACATCAATAAGCCAACTGGAAACAGTAGAAAGCCTCACAAGCAGGATGAATGAAACAGAAAACAGAATAGCAGAACTAGATGACAAAAGCTAAAGATCTGTATTCCTTAAGCAAAGACTATGTAAAATTAATATATATATATATATATATATATATATGAATGGAATACACAAAAATTGGGGAACAACATGAAAAGATCAAATCTATGAATTGTAGGCATACAGAAAGGAATAGAATCTCGGACCAATGGAATTGAACAGTTTTTCAACAACATTTCTTCACTCATTAAGGAAAGGCTTACCTAGAGAGATCCAAGTGGCACCTAGAACATCAACTAGGCATGACCAGAACAGAAACCCTCCATGGCATATCATAGTAAGAGCATTAAATGTACAGAACAAAGAGCAAGTACCGAAAGCTTATAGAGAAAAACAACACGTTATATATAAAAGAAAACCTGGCGGGGGGTGGTTGCACAGCAGCCACAGGGACATGGCCCCGCCGCCTGTGGAGTGCGTTGGCTGTGAGCTGACTGACAAAATTTCAAGGCTGGCTCTTGTCTACATCCAGGAGCTAATGGTTGGGGACAGAACCAAGCACTATGAGCTGGACCAAGAGAAATATGATGCTCATGACAATGTGAAGATCATCTGCCTGGGAGACAGTGCAGTGGACAAATTCAAGCTCATGGAGAGTTTTCTCATGGATGGATTGTATCCTTCAGGACTTGAAATCTCCCTTGTTTCAGAGGCTCTTCCCACTCTCACGCAACTTAAACTCCTGCCCAGTCCTTTATACCAGCAGCCCAGAGAAGACCAATATGTTTACTTCACAGTGGTTCCTCACTTATTGACCAATACCACAGCCTATAATCCAGGCTGTAACAACTAGAGCTTACTCATATTTGGATTTTTGCTATAAAAGGCAGTAAGAATAGCAGGCAATACTGGATCAAATACCTTGATTCAAACCTTGCCTCCTACTTAGTAGTTCTGACCTTGGGCAAGTCACCCAACCTCTGGTCTCAGAGCTTTAAAAGTCTGTAATATGAATAAACTTTGTAAAATAAAAAAAAAGAAAACCAATCAGAATTATACCTGACTTTTCAATTTAAACTTTGAAAAAAAAAATCAAAACAGAAGAGCCTGAACCACAGTATTCCCAGCTCTAAATGACCACAGATGCCAACCATGAATACTTTTTCCAACAAAGTTATCTATCATGGTTGAAGGAGAATGGAAAATTTTCATGAAAGGAACAGGCTGTAAAGAATACACGACCATTAAAACTAGCCCTACAGAGAATACTCAAAGCAATAGAAAGGACCAAAGAAAAGAATGAGTAAAGGTACAATAACAGAAACACAAATAAATTAAAATGACAGTATCCAATGCCCATCTTTCAATAATAATACTAAATATTAACCACCTCAACACCCCTGTCAAAAGACAGGCTAAATATTGGATCAAGAAAGTAAACACAACTTTCTGTTGTCTTGAATAAACTCATCTCGCCTTCAAGGATAGAAACTACCTTAGGATGAAAAGATGGAAAAATTATTTCAAGCTAATGGCTCTAAGAAACAAGCAGGTACTACAATTCAAAATCTGTAAAAATAAACTTCAAATTAAAACTAATCTGAAGAGATAAAGACTTTCACTTCATTCTAATCAAAACAACATTTCATATAAGTAGGTTACATCAATACCCCACTATCTTCAATAGACAGGTCAACTGGACAAAGTATAAACAGAGAGACATCTGAATTAAATATCATCCTACATGAAATGTACCTAACAGACATCTAAAGAATATTCCACATGAGCACCAAAGAATATACTCTCTACTCAGCCACATTCTGGGATACAGAAAAATCTCAACAAATACAAGGCCTTGAAATAATTCCATGCATTCTATCAGACCACAGTGCAATAAATATTGTAATCAACAGCAGAAGAAGCTGTAGTAACTACATGAATCCTTGGAAGTTCAATAACATTAACACACTCATAAATGATGAATGGGTCAAAGAAGAATTTAAGAAAGAAATAAAAGTAGTCCTAGAACTTAGTGACTACACAGCAAAACCTCTGTGACACATTAAAAGCAGTCCTGAGAGGGAAGATTATAGCTTTCAGATCCTATATTTAAAAATCAGGAAAAGGGGCTGGAGAGATGGCCTAGTGGTTAAGAGAGCCGACTACTCTTGGAGAGGACCCAAGTTTGATCCCCAGCACCCACATGGTGACTGAGAACTGTCTTTGACTCCAGTTCCAGGGGAATCCGACACCCTCTTCTGACCTCCGCAGCATTGCTTGACAGGGGTGCACAGACCTACATGCAGACAGTTCATTCAGACACATACAAAAATAAATAAATTTTTTAAAAAAATCAGGAAAAGCACATGTACATGTCTTAACAATACAACTTAAGACTCTAGAAAGGTAAGAACACAGAAAACCCCCAAACTAGAAGTAATGACAAAAATCAGACCAGAAATTAATCAAATAAAAAGAAAATAATACAAAAATTTAATGAATCTAAGAGCTGTTGAACAGGATAGACAGACCCTTACCTCAGTTAACCAAAAGAAAAAAAAAGAGCAAATCCAGATCAACAAAATTAGAGCCAAAAGGGGGGAAATTCAGAACAAAAATGAAAAAAAAATCCAGAAAATTGCAGCAAATACTTTGAAAATCTATATTCTTGTCAAATTTGAAAATCTACAAGAAATGGACAAATTTCTAAAATCACAGAAACCACCAAAGTTAAATAAAGAAGATATCATCAGACTGAATATATCAAAAAATGAGGAAATTAATACAGTAATGCAAAACCTCACCACTAAAAAAGAAGTCCAGGCCCTGATGTATTAACAGAAGAATTCTACCAGTCATACAAAGATCTATAACCAATAGTACTTAAATTATTCAAAAAGATAGAAAAAGAAAGAATCCTCCCAAACTCCTTTTATAAAGCCATTGTCATTCTAATGCCCAAACCAGTTAAATATACTAAAATAGATAACTTTAGGCCAATATCCGAAATGAACATAAATGCAAAGATACTCAACAAAGTACTATCAAACCACATACAGACACACATTTAAAAGACCATCTACCTTAATTAAGTCAGCTTTATTCCAGAGATGCAGGGAATTTTCAACATACATAAGGTAATAAATATAATAAAACATGTAAATTGACTTAAACATAAAAATCACATGGTAATTTAAGATATGTATAAAAGGCCATGTATTCATGTCAAAAGTCCTAGAAAGAATCAGGCTTCAAGGGAACATATTTCAAAATAATTATAGCTATATACAACAAAACCACAACCTACTGTGCTCTTGGATTGGTAGAATAAATATTGTGAAAATGACCATCTTACCAAAAGCAATCTATTGATACAATGAAATACAGGTCAAGATATCCACAACATTCTTCACAGATGTAGAGAAAAAAATATCCTAAAATTCATATGAAATCAAACAGGATCTTGGACAAACAAAGCAATATTGGGCAAAAAGAACAAGCTGGAACAAACACCACACCAGATCTGTGATTATATTACAGAGCTGTAGTCATAAAAACAATACGGTACTGTCATCAAAATAAGCACCTAGATATATGGAACACATTAGAAGACCCAAGCATGAGTATATGTAATTGGAGCCACCTGATAGTTGACAAAAGTGCCAAGAACACACAATGGAGGAAAGACGGTATCTATAATAAATGGTGCTGTCAAAACTGGGTTTCCACCTTCAGAAGAATGAAATTGGACCCTTATCTTTCACACCACACAAAAGTCAACACCAAATTAATCAATGATCTCAACATCAAACCTCAAAGTCTAAAACTGCTAGAAGAAAACATAAGCAGTACCTTTCAAGACATAAACCTAGGAAAGGACTTTCTAAATCAGATATCAGCTGCTCAGGCATTAAGGTAAACAATCAATGAGTGGGACCTCATTAAGCTAGAATGCTTCTCTACAGAAAAAGAAGCAACCAAAGAATGGAAGAGTAAACACAATGAGTGAGAGAAAATTGTTATCAGCTACACATCTGACAGAAGATTAATATCCACAATGCACAAAGAAATTAAAACTCAAAGAAACAAGAACATAAATGACCCCATAAAAAGATGGGCAATAGACCGTGAACACAGAGTTCTCAAAGAAAGAAAGAAAGATGTCTAAGAAGGTTCTTAAAAGTAATCAATATCCTTAGTGATTAGAGAAATACAGAAAAACACCACTTTAAAAATCCATCAGTCAGACTGGATAAAATCCCGAGAAGAAAACACACCCAATGCTGGCCAGGACATGGAGAAAGGGAAACATCCATTGATGACTGGTGAGAATGCAAACTCATGCATCCACTATGGAAAGCAACATGAAGAGTGCTCAGTAAATTAAAAATTAATCTACCATATGATCCAGCTATACCACTCCGTTCGTATTCCCCAAAGTTTCATCCTTCTGTAGAGATATGTATGCCTGTACACCTGCATTTGTTGGTGCTCTCTTGACAATAGCTAAGAAATTGAAGCAGCCTAAATAGAATGGAATTCTACTCAGCCATAAGAAAAAATGAAAGTGTGAAATTTGCAAGTAAATGGATGGAACTAGAGAGTGTTATACTAAGTGACACAAACTCAGAAAAACAAGCAACGCATGCACTCCCTCATCTGTGGATTGTGGCACCTATCCCTTATACGTGAGTATATATCCAGATATAAGCCTAGAAGCCAAGAAAATGGAAAGGAAACATGCAGGTAAAGGACAGAAAGAAGCTGAAAGAGGAGGGTATTAGGGATCAGAAGGTATGGCAGGCATGGGCCATGCGGAGAGTGGCTGTGTTCAGGTGGGAGGGTTAGGAGGGAGGGACAGGCAAGGGGCACTATGTGGGAGGGAGGAATCTCAGGAGAGCAAGAATGATGGGAGCTGGTTGTTGTTTGAGGAGGGTGAGGATAACGAGCGTGTCTGGACTGCGGAATGAGGAAGGAGGTTGGATTTGAGGAAAAGGTGTCGAGAGGAATGAATCCTGGGGGACAAGGGAAACAGGAGGGGAATGTGATTCTCTAACCCCCACCCCTGAGAAATGCAAGTATGGTGTCCAAATATTAGTGCGTATGTGTAACTGTGGGCTGTACAGCAAGGAGCACAGTACCAGACAAGACACTTCCTTAATTTGGTTGGTGAGAGTGGTCCAAGAGACCCTGAAATAACACAGGTTATCACCAAAGCTCTGGGATATCTCCTAGAGCTAGAAGATAAGACGCTACTGCTGAAGACATGACATACTTCAGATACAGGACTTGGGGCAATGGTGCAGGAACTGACCTTGAAGCTTTCTAACTGATGGAGAAAGTCAATTAATGGTTCAACCCAGCCCTACAACTTAATAACCATAAGGACCAGCACAGCATACTACTTCTTTTGGTGCAGTAGTGACGCTATTATCTTCGGAGTTATCATCAGCTATGTAATTGGACTTAAAGTCCTCTCAAGGGGAGTGAACTAATAGGTGGCATTGTAAATACAGCCAAATAAACATGGCTAGAGAAGATACTGTTCATAGAAAACAGATATCTTTGTCATATCTCTAGGCAAATTAATTTCTAGACAAATTAAATTTCTTACCATATGCTGTATATGTAGCTTTAAATTTACAGACAAGCATACTGTATATCATTCAGATGGAGATTACTGCAGAATCCAACATCTGGTCAGACACAGAGAAAATACGTCTGAGAGATGCACAGTCCTAGGTGACATATCTACAGCTGAACCTCTATACTACAGGTCATGGAACAAAGTGGAATGAGGGTTGGAGATAAAACCAAGACATCCCTTAACTGTCGCCAGTGAAGCTTTCTCATACAACAGAGTGCAATGCACACAGAAGGCCACAACTGGCCACATTTTAAATAAGAGACTGCAGACTATGTGACCTAGTAGGAATCCTATATAAAATCTTACCCACCCATAGCTCAGGGATCATTGCAGAAGTGGTGGTGGATTTAAGAGGCAGGGCTGGCTCATGAACACAGGGAAGCCGAGGCTTTCAGTCCAGTGGAAGCTTGCACATGTGAACTTGTGGCAATGATGGCATTGAGCTTAGGACCCTTGCAACTTAATCAGACAAGGGCCCAGAATGGAGCAAGAGCAATGGTTGCCCAGCTGGCCATAAACTTAGAGCTACTGGAGACTGATTACTACTGGGTGAGGGAAAGTGGACCTTACTTAAAATCTCTAGATAGGCTGACTAGACTCTAGTGAATGATTTTGCATTGAAGGACATCTGGGTACAAAGGCTTGACTTGCTAGGACTTAATATATATGGTGGAATCTATGATGTCTAGTGACGTGTTGGGGGAGGCATGGATGGGTGAGGGGTGTCTAAATTTGATTAAGAAACTTTGGATGAAATGTACAAAAGCTCAAAAAATAATTAAAAAAAATATTTTGTTCTCGCCACCTCACCCAGCCATAACACTCCGACTGCAAAGATACATGCACATCCATGTTTATTTCAGCTCTCTTCACAATAGCAAAGACCTGGAACCAGGTCTGGAGGAGTGGACAACAAAAATGTGGTACATCTACACAATAGAGTACTATTCAGCAGTAAAGAAAGATGACATCATGAACTTTGCAAGTAAATGGATGGAACTCAAAGCCATTATGCTAAGTGAAGTAACACAGTCCCAGAAAAACAAGTGGCTAAAGGTCTCCCTCATTTGTGGATGCTAACACCAAATCCCTAGCTGAAAGGCAAGCTGAACAACATTATTCTTATATTTCTGCTTATCTGAAAGCAACTATGCTGTTATAATGTAAATCTCCTAACGGGCTCTGGAATCAACCCACAACTTACTTTCAGACTTTGTAATTACTGTATTTGGGTGTAAAGTATGTATTCATATTTTAGAGAGATACAAAATTGAAGGAGGAAAATGTGAATTCCGAAATATGCAATAAAAAGACTGAGAGAAAGATGCAGGAGAGTTATGGCAGAATGCATGATCTGGGGTGGGGTGAAGGGGAAGGAAAAGGGGAATATGTCTAAATTTAACTGAAAAATGACGTCTGAAATACACAAAACATCAATAAAAGCATAAAAATATTTTGTTCTATATAAAAATCAAATCAATAAAAGCATTTTATCTCTTATGGCAGCTAATTGTTATAAGAAATAGAAGCATTTTCTTATAAAATATTACCACATGGAAAGCCAGACACAGTAGCAAGGGGCAAAATCAGGATAAATATATCCTATTGTGCTGGATAACTTTAGTGTCAACCTGACACACCTGGGTTGAGGGATCCTCAATTGGGGAATTGGCTCCATTGGACTGGCCTGAGGCCACATCTGTGGAGTATTGTCTTGATCGTCGAGCAATGTGGGAGGGCCCAGCCCACTATGGTTGGTGCCACCCTGGGCATGTTGTGGTATATTGTATAAGAGGGCAGGCTGGGCATGGGCCAGGGGAGCAAGCCAGTTTTCCTCCATGGCCTGTGCTTCAGCTCCTGCCTCCAGGTTCCTGCCCTGAGTTCCTGCCTTGGGCTCCCTGAGTGATGAACTGTGACCCAGGAGATGTGAGCTGAAAAAACCCTTTCCTCCCCAAGTTGGTGTAGGTCAGAGTGTTTTGTCACAGCAATGGAAGACAAAGTAGAACACCTATTATCTAAAGAGTGATAAAAACCTTTCATAGGAAAGCAGTAGCATAAGGGAGAGTCCTCTTTTCTTTTTTTTTTAATTTAATTTATTTTGGCTAACATATAAAAATATAAATTTGTACATATTTTTAGGGTCACATGATGTTTCATGCATATATACATTGTTTAAAACTTAAAACTGTTGAACATGCCTAGGTTGTTAAACATGTATAATTTCTTTGTGGTTAAAAATTCCAAAGTTCTGAACAAAATTACACAGCTCTTTCTTTGAGGCTTTTGAAATGCATGCAATGTCACATCTATATTGACCCTACTGTAAAATCGTCCACCAAAGCATCATGCTGTATGTAACAAACTTGGTATTCTTTGATCAGTTTCATCCACATATCCCTTCTTTTTATTATGTTAAGGGGATCAGATTTTTCTTTTAATTTTATATTACTCTAAAATATGAATACATACCTTCCACCCATGTACATTAATTACCATTACAGAAAGTAGGTGGTAAGTTAATTCTAGGGCTCATTAAGATATTCACATTATAACATCACAGTTGCTTTCAGATAAAAAGAAATATAACAATAACGTTGCTCAGCTTTTCTTTCAATTGGGGAGTTTGGTACTAGCATCCACAATGAGGGAAAACATTCCCTGATTGTGTTTTGGGGGGACTGTGTTACTTCACTTAGCATAATGGCTTCAAGTTCTGTCCATTTACCTGCGTATCTCATGATGTCATCTTTCTTTACCTGCATAGACCTCCATTGTGTAGATGTACCACATTTTTATTATCCAGTCCTCAGTTGAGGGGCTTTTGGGTTGGTTCCAAGTCTTTGCTATTGTGAAAAGAGCTGCAATAAACATGGATGTGCATGTATCTTTCTGGTAAGATGAGTCTTGTGGGCATATACCCAGGAGTGGTATGGCTGGGTCAGGTGGTAGGCTCATTTTGAGTCTTTTAAGGGTTCTTCCCACTGCTTTCTACTGTGGTTGTACGAATTTACATTCCCACCAGCAGTGGATGAGTGTTCCCCTTTCTCAACAACCTCTCCAGAATTTGGTGTCTTTTATTTTCTTGATCTTAGCCAGTCTTATTGGCATGAGATGATATATGAGTGGCTTTAATTTGCATTTCCTTAATTATTAAAGTTGTTGAACACTTTTTAAGATGTTTCTCAGCCATCTTTACTTCCTCACTGATGAAGTCTCTATTCATCTCTTTACTCCATCTTTTTTTTTAAACGTTAAAAAGTCATTTTAATGTCTATCAATTTCATTCTATTATCATATAACAAAAAGGGAAAAATATAAAAACAGGAAACAGTCCTTTGAAGGTTAGAAGCAGGTGATGAGGCCTTCAAGGTCCCCCCCACTCCTACATACTGAATTGGTGGCTTTCTTTTGGGGTGTACAGGACTCCTCTGTATAGATGCAGGCGCCCTGCAAGCTTGGCATGTTATCTGGCATGGAAGCAGAGGTAGTCCGTGGAAGGCAGCCAGCGTTTCTGGGAGCCCCGTGCACCTTGTGGAGGGCGGGGGCTCTGGTACCACTGGATCCAGTATTCTGGGTAGAATCAGCAGCTGTGTTCATGGATGGCGGAGGACTCTGCCAGGTTGATGGGAATGAGCCTGGACCACCAGCTTTGCCTATAGCAGCAGTACGACCACCCATGGTGAGGACAGGGTAATCTGCTGAGCCTGGCAGACTGGCTGGGGTCAGGGCGGTGTGGCCTCGTCTCCTGCTCCAGCTTGCGCTGGATGAACCATTTCTCAACTTGCTCCTTCTTCAAGCTCAGCCTGGATGCCAGGGCCTTGCAAGCCTCTTGGACTGGGTAGGGTTCCATCTTGAAGTATTTCTCCAGGCGCCAGTCCTGCTCCCAGCTGTACTCTTGGACACGAGGACCCAGGGAGGTGTCTAAGGAATCCTGAGGCTCTCCCATCCTGCATGCAGCTTTGCTCTCCGATCTCGGCTACAGCTCAGTTCTGTTTTCTACTCCATCTTTTAAGTGAGTCATTTGTTTTCTTATTTCTTTGTTTTTTGAATAGTTTGTGTATTATGGATGTTAATGCTGTGCCTGATGTATCACTGGTAAAGATTTTCTCTTTTCCAATTAGTACTCCTTTAATTCCCGTCTCTTCTCTTATTGCCCTAGCAAGCATTTCAAGGACTATGTTGCAGAGGAGTGGCGATAGGGGGCAGCCTTGTTGGGTTCCTGCCTTTCAGGGGAATGGTTCTAATTTTTCTCCATTATGATGATGTTGGCTGTGTGTTTGTTGTACATGGCTTTGATTAGATTTAGGAATGTTCCCTTCAGTCCAATTCCCTCTAGAACTTTAAATATGAAGGGATTTTGGATCTTGTCAAAGGCTTTTACTGTATCAATTGAAATGATTGTGTGATTTTTGTCTTTCATTCCATTTATGTGTTTCATGATATTTATTAACTTATGTATGTTGAACCATCCCTGCATTTCCAGTATGAATCCAAGTTGATCATGATGGATGAGCTTTCTGATGTGGGTCTGTATGTGATTTGCCACTATTTTGTTGAGAATTTTTGCATCTGTGTTCATAAATGAGATGGGTCTATAGTTTTCTTTCTGAAGATGATATGATAGTTTACCTGCAGGATGCTAAAAACTCCACCAGAAAACTACTAGAAACAATTAAGAGTTTCAGTAATGTGGCAGGAGTCCTCTTTTCTTTAGAAGCACTAGTCCTAAAGTGCAAAAAAAAAAAAAAAGTGCTCTGGCTAATGTTGACAAACAGTAACAAGTGAGTGTTGCTGGAGATAGCAAGGACATATTGAGAATTTGGTAGTGAAATTTAAATTAATAAACAAGAAATTACTATGAACAGCAAAGCTGTTCATTCATTCAACAAATATTTATATAGTATCTAATATCTGTCAGCTACCCCTCCAAGCATGGGAAGGAGTTTATTAAAATGCATAAAAGAATGAATAAAATGGTAGAAGATCTGGCCATTCACAATTGCATTTTGGTGAGAAGAAACAAGAGGTTATGAAAATTAAACTGAAAAGACAGATCGAAAGGAGTAGAGCTGAATTTTGTGGAGTGTTCTCCAAATATTATAAGAATATATTCAAAAGTCAAATACACTCTAGTGGAAGCTGACACATGGAGGAATCCAAGCAAATGTAGCCAGAAGTGCTGTCCAGCAATATATCAGGTACTTAGGGGTTATGTTGCTAAAATGCACTGACTCTTCCCCAAGCCCTCCAGGTAATGAAATGCAATTTGCTGGCAACTCTGCCTTCATTTTGCATCTATTTCCTTGAAGCTAGACTCCTGCCTAAAACCACATGCAGGCATGACGGTCATTCCAACAGTCTTTCTAAAATCACACAGTGCTTAAAATGTCTCATCCTTCTTCCAGACTAAAGGAACAAAAGTAAAATAAAGGAACTTGCTGTCAGTTTTTATACTAGCCTGTCCCTGACCAATGAAAAGGTGCCTGGATAGGTCTATTCATTTTCCTAAACACTCTGGCTGTCACACACTCATGTCCAGGCACATGCATAATCATGTTCAGGGAACAAGACTGCCCTTTCTCATAAAGAGTAAGAAACCTTTGGGGCCACCTTGGAGAACTGAGCTAATGATGAAGCAGATTCATGCCTCTTGTTCACTGCCCCAATCTTCCTCTACTTCAACCTAAAGCTCCACAGGGAAACAGAGTCTTGCAGATAGCTGGTAATTTTCACATATGGACTACAGAAATGATGACAGCATTTACAAGTTCCACACAAGCTTGGACCAAACAATGTCCCACCATAGACATGGGAAAGTGGGCAAGAAAGTCCAACCCAACCTAAGGAACTTCTGGCAAATGATGGCTGCTCTGAGGGAAAACGACAGAGTTTTACATGGTTGCGACTCTTGGTGGTCCCAGTGAATGAATCCACATCAAAGGATATTGAGGGACACAACTCTTATTGTATAGGTCGTTATATATAATGTCATAATTGATATATATTATATATAGCATATATATGACAATTCATTAAATTGGGCAGAGGATAGTATGAGGATGTGAGGAGAGGGGAACATTTCTAAATATCATCAAATTACAGTGTATGAAAATTGCAAAAATTCAACAATGAAAAGAGCAGTTAAAATAAAACTAAACAAAAACAACCCAAAGCTTCTCTCAGGACCCTCAACTAGCAGAGATACATAGCTTTCCCATAAGGATCATTTGTTGATCATTTTTGTCCTTTTCACTCTTATTCTTGTATTCTTTTTTCCATTGGAGGCTGGTGGTTGTTGTCTTTTCCCTCAAGTCGAATCTCATAATTCAGGCCTTTTGTCCAGGTCTGGGGATGTAACAATAATGAATGTTTAAAGAATAGAAAACAATAGTTTTTTAAAATAATTTTCAGATCATGTTAATATTAAAAGTTTGAAACTAACCAAAAATTTCCAGGAGGAAAGTTTAAAAAAAAAAAGTCCAGGACTTTACATGTTCTCTTAGGTTTGTTTTTTTTTTTTTTTTTTTTTAGACAGGGTCTCCCTTTAAGTCCCAGCTGGCCTGGAGCTCACTCTGTAGACCTGGCTGGCCTTGAACTCACAGAGATCTGCCTGCCTCTGTCTCCCAAATGCTAGGATTAAAGGGTTAATAGGATTAATAGGATTAATAGGTTTTTTTGTTTTTTTGTTTTTTGTTTTTGTATTTTGAGGACTTTGTATGTACTTTTTTTTTTTTTTTTAGACAGGGTCTCCCGGTAGCCCCAGCTGTCCTGGAACTCGCTCTGTAGACCAGGCTAGTCTTGAACTCACAAAGATCCGCCTGCCTCTGCCTCCCAAGTGCTAGGATTAAAGGCGTGCGCCATCATGCCAGGGCTGTATGTACTCTTATGGAAATACTAAATCTATTGTGAATTTATGTGGTAGTATGTAAATCTTGTGCTGGTTACCTTTTGTTGTTCACTTACATCACTGGGAGGAGAATCTCCTTTGGGGAAATTTCCTCTCTCAGATTGGCCTGTGGGAAGTGCGTGAGGCATTCTAAGGAGACTTCCTACTATCCCCATGACAGTTTTTGTTCACTTTGTAAATATTATACTGAGAATGTTTGTGTCTATATACATGAGAAAGACTAACCTATAAATTTCTGGTTTGGGGGATCTTTGTCTGATTTTGGTATCAGAGTTAACTTGCTTCATAAGATGAAATTGGGGGCTGGAGAGATGGCCTAGTGGTTAAGAGCGCCGACCGCTCTTGCAGAGGACCTGGGTTCGATCCCTAGCACCCACATGGCGGCTGAGAACTGTCTGTAACTCCAATTCCAGGAGAACTCCAGTTCCAGGGGAATCTGACACCCTCTTCTGACCTCTGCAGCATTGCACGACATGGGTGCACAAACCTGCACACAGACAATACATTCATACACATAAATTAAAAATAAAAAAGAAAAGAAATTGGAAGTGTTTCTTACTTTTCCACCTTATGGAATAATTTGAGGAATATGGGTGTTTGCTCTTTGAAAATCTAATAGGATCCTGTGCCGTATCCACCTATCCTTTGTCTTTTATTTGTTGGCAGATTTTTAATGACCTCTATCTCACTGGTTGTGATTTGTATATTTAAATTATTAATTCAATCTTGATTTGACATTGATAAGACATAGAGATAGATAGATAGATAACATTGCAATACATTTTGATGTCAATAAGAACACAATATTTCAGTCAATAAAATGCTCCTGTGATGTTAGATGCTTCAGTTCATAATGATTAGCCCTCATACTTTCAATATCACATAGACTTTTAAAAAGTCAATGCTGTGTTAATAATATTTTCAAATAAAATAGAAATAAGACCATTTGAACATGCAAAAGTCAAATACTAAAGACAAACTATTTCACTAAGCTCAGCAAGTCGAATATATCAGTTCAGAACCACTTTTACTTGTTATTGTATGAATGACTTCTATTTCTTTTTTAAAGATTTTTAAACATTTTATTTATTTATTTATTTATTTATTTATTTATTTATTTATGCATATGAATTCACTGTCTGCATGCAGGTCTGTGCACCCATGCAATGCAATGCTGTGGAGGTCAGAAGAGGGTGTCTGATTCCCCTGGAACTGTCGTTTTCCTGGAATTGGAGTTACAGATGGTTTTCAGCTGCCATGTGGATGCTGGGGATCGAACCCGGGTCCTCTGCAAGAGCAGTTGGTGCTCTTAACTGTTAGGCTATCTCTCCAGCCCCATGACTTCTATTTCTTGATTGAAGAGCCTACCCAGTGATTCCTGAGTCATTCTCAGCATTTACTCTATCCTGTTATTCATGTGGATAGTCACAGGCTTTCCTACTAAATTTAATTTAAACTGGAATATTCATGCAGGCAGTTTTCAAAGACATTTTTGAAAGACAGAGTGGTTGTATGAAATTTTCCATATATTTTATTTAGCCAACTGCTCTTCAATATTTTCAACATTTAAGTTATTTGCAACTAAGTTTAGAATATTGTTTTAATTATTCCCTATTTTGTCTATCATTAAATCATTAATTTTCATTTTATATTTGGAAAATTATTTTAGTAGGAGATATTGAAAGATTAAATTTTGATCCATGTGATGTCCATTAAGTTCACTTTCACTTCCCTGTAATAGTTTATGAATTTTAACCATTGATCGATAAGTAAAAATGCCTATTTATATTGCTGTCTTGAGAGTAAACTGCATTGACTTATGAATAGGTTTTAGCAGTTCTCTGTATATATTGCTCTTAACAATGACATTTTAATTAACAAATTTTTCATATATATCATTACAACAGACATAGTTTATTAATTTTGACATGCTTTGAAATAGACCAAGGCTTGGACTCTCCCATAGATAAACCCTTTAAAAAGTTTTTCTAATTTGTCCAAAATTTCATTAATGATTGTGGAACCATCACTTTAGAATGAACATGAAGATTTAGATAACAGGATCAAACTTAGATACAAAATATTATTTTTCCACCATAAAAATGTGTTACCTGTAAAGAGGTTTGATGACGGGACTGGAGAGATGGCCTAGCGGTTAAGAACACCAACCGCTCTTACAGAGGACCCGGGTTCAATCTCCAGCACCCACATGGCGGCCGAGAACCGTCTGAAACTCCAATTCCAGGAGAACTCCAGTTCCAGGGGAATCTGACACCCCCTTCTGAACTCCGCAGCATTGCACGACACGGGTGCACAAACCTGCATGCAGCCAGTACATTGAAACACATACAGAAATAAATAAAATTAAAAAATAAAAGAGGTTCGATGACAATCCATGTCTATTTGATATTACAGAATAGTGAAAGTGTGCTTGTGGAATAAAATACAGCTTCTTTTGAAGTGGACTTATCATCTGACATTTGAATTACAAAGGTGGCATCTAGTTTTTGTAGCAGGAGGATGTGGGTTGAGAACTTTGGTGAAGTGGCTGGGTGCCATGTCAGTGAGTCTGGTGTGAGAGCAGCCGGGTACGTTGTTTTAGGCACCCATGGCACCATGTAAGTGTAGGCTTTCCTCATCACTATGTAGGCAAGGATGAATAAACTCTGTAGTCTTCCTAAGATTGGAGAGTCTGCTCTTTGTTTTGCCTGGTAACCAGGTAACCAGATAGCAATAGAGGCAGGGCCAGGATGCTACTTGCCTAGGTATCCCTTGGGAGAAGATCTCTGCAATAGTGCTTAATGAAGATGGACATCACAAGGATTAACAATTTAATATTTCAATTTACCCAACTATAATTTTCCAATTTGAAAATGAAAATTAACAATATAATGATATAAATACTAAATGACTCTTTTCATCCAGTCATCATGTGTTCTTTTTCACTTTTCCATTGCTGTGACAAAACACACCTAGCAACTTGTGGAGGAAAGGGTTTATTTGGGTCACATCTCCTGGGACACAGTTCACCACTGAGAAAGCCTACCATAGGTACTCAGGGCAGGAAGATGAAGGCAGGAGCTGAGGCACAGGCCATGGAGAAAAGCTGCTTACTGTCTTGGTCCCCTGGCCCATGCACAGCCTGCTTTCTTATACTATACATAACCTGCCCAGGGGTGGCACCACCCATAGTGGGCTGGGCCCTCCCACATTGCTCAACAATCAATACAATATTTCACAGTCCAATGGAGCCAAGTCCCCAGTTGAGATTCCCTCATCCCAGGTGTGTCAAGTTGACACTATCCAGCACAATTGACTCCTTGTCAACTTGACACACAAAACACATCACACTATTAAACCAACACCTTTCCATTTCTTGTCTCCAAGGTACAATGTCAACAGTAATCACAACATAAGGCAGTACAACCTTAAAAGTCCCACAGTCCTTAAAAAGTCCAAGCACTTAAAAGTGCACAGTTTGTTAAAAGTCTCTTGACTTGGGCTCCTGTAAAATCCAAAACAAGTACTGTCTTATTTCAAAGGGAAGAATTGGGCACACCTAAGCAAAACCTTAAGACCAGCAAAGTAGCTTGAAGCTGGATATCTGGGATTCACTCACTAACTTCTTGGTTCCAAACGGTTTCAGCAGCTCCACTTCTCTGACTCTTCCGTCCACAGCAGTCACAGCTCACCTTGTAGGCACAGGCCAGATCTATTCCACACCTGCTGCTGTTCTTGGTGGTCATCCCATGATCCTGGCATCTCCAAAAAGCTGGGATCTTCACTGAAACTAAGTCTGAGTCTTCACCAATGATCTATTCTGACTTCTGTGCAAAGCCTCAGCTTCTCTCCATGACCCCTGTGATCCTAGGGTCTTCACTGCAACCGCGTTTCACCTCCACAGATGGTCTTTCCTGACCTCCCACAGTGCCAAGCCCCAGCTGCTCTCTGTGATCCCTTCAAATTTCAACACCAGAACCATATAGGAGACTTACACATTACCATGTCCTGCTTCCGGCTTAAGGTGGAAGGTCAGGTTCTGTCTGAAGCACAGCTTCTGTGTGTTGACCCTGAGGAAATTCTTTCCAGAAGATTTCACCACAGTGATGCTGATATTTTGTTATTTACAGTTAATTTTTTTCAGTCCCAGCTAACAAGCATCAGTTGTCCCAGTTAAACAAAGGTTTCACTTTAGGTTCTGGTCTCTTGTTACTTACAACTGATCCTTAGGGCCCAGCTGACCAGAAGCTACAGATTCTCAATTTAAAAATATCATCCAGGGCTGGAGAGATGGCCTAGTGGTTAAGAGGGCTGACTGCTCTTGTAGAGAACCCAGGTTCAATCCCCAGCACCCACATGGCAGCTGAGAACCATCTTTAACTCCAGTTCCCGGGGAATCTGACACCCTCTTCTGACTTCCATGGCATTACACAACATGGGTGCACAAACCTACATGCAGACAGTACATTCCTACACATACAAAAGAATAAATAAAATTAAAAAAAGATTAATTCAATTAAAAAATGTCATCCAAACAGCCCCCATGGTTTCTGCTTCCCCTTGAAGTTTCACAAGCCAGGCCTCCATTGTCTACAATTCTTTCAGCATAACTGTTCCAAGTTCCATAGCAATGAACTTTAGATAATGATTTTTCTAGCCCAAAGTTCCAAAGACTTCCACAAAACTCCCCCAAAACACCAAGGTCAGGTCTATCACAGCAATAGCCCTCGCTCTGCTACCAATTTCTGTTTTAGTTTGGTTTTACATTGCTGTGACAAAGTATGCTGACCACTACCAACTTGGGGAGGAAAGGGTTTATTCAGCTCATATCTTCTGGGTCATAGTTCATCACTCAGGGAGCCCAAGGAAGCAACTCTGGGCAGGAACCTGGAGGCAGGAGCTGAGGCACACAGGCCATGGAGGAATGCTTCTTTCTGGCTTGCTGCCCAGCTTTCTTTGTTTTACTGTACAGGACAAACTTCTCAGGGGTGGCATCCCCCATAGTGGGCTGGGCCCTCTCACATTGCTCAAAAATCAAGACAATACTCCACAGACATGGCCACAGGCCAGTCAAATGGAGCCAGTTCCCCAATTGAGGTTCTCTCAACCCAGGTGTTTCAAGTTGACACCAAAGCTATTGAGCACCCCATGTAACTTCTTTCCTCTCTCTTTTAATAATTTTCCCTACTACTAACTCCCTGGAAGGTGTATTTGATCTTTCCTCAAACCCCTGATCTCACAGTTTGAGGATTATATAATAAAGTTTTGTGGAGAATTTGTCTACTATACTAATGGATTCTGTGAATCTGAGGGCAATGATCATATGCTCAATATCACTGCAATGGATATTTTCATACTTATATTTTTAGGGAAATGTAGTTAGAATAACATCTTACAGTTGTGATGCATGCTATGTAGATGCATGCATTGGTTCAAAAATGTACAGTTTTATTTCCTGATTTTTACTACTATATGTATGATCTGTCAAATTTTTCTAGATAAGTTTCAAATATTTTATACTAATCCAGATTTTTGAAATATTTTATGTTTTTAAGTTAAAACAAATTAATTAAATAAATATGTTTATTTGACTCTATAAAATGTGACATTTTGGTTTAGAAAGCAGGTTTTATTTTCAAAGCCAATTTTTATTGAAGCTTTGTGCATTTCATACAAAATTTCCAATCATATCAAGACCCATGCCACTTTCCTGGCCTCTGCCCCCACCCCACCAGAGCTCATGCAATCTGCCAAACATGTATTTCATCTTTTTCTTAGTCCCTTTTAAAGTTTTCGATGCAGAAGTTTAGTTTATAGCAGAGGTTCACCCCATCAGTCAGTTCTTTGATGCAGTCCTTCTGCCATTGTTGTTGTGTATTCTCTCCAATTTGCACCACTCCAAAATATGCATATACGCATGTCACATATATCATAGGTTTTAGCATCTTCAGCTTATGATATTTTTCTTTATTAGGCTGAAAGATGTCATGTTCGAAGACTCATCCTTGGCAAGCCCAAACAACCATCAGTCCTGCCCTTGTGCTCCACACTGGGGTTTTCCCTGCCTATGGTCACCAAATGAGGTCTAGTAAGCACCACATCCTGTCTTGATCTTACTGTACTGGTCTCTGTGATACAGCCTAGGTAGTCTAACAATGGCAGTCTATTCTCTGAAGAGGTCTTCAGTTCATATTGGAAGGTTGAAAAGCTGTGTCTCATGTCTTTGAATGATGGCAAAAGCAGTGGCAGCCACAGGGTAGCTGTACTTGCCAGTAAGACAGGCAAAACAACTGTGCTCCTTTTTTTTTTTTTTTTTTTTAGAAAACAACTTTTAAGAACTTAATCTTGTTCTGGCATCATGGTGCACATCTTTAAACCCAGCATCCAGGAGGGAGATAAAAGCAGATCTTTGTGACAACCAGTCCTGCCAGCTGGGGCTACAAGGAGCCCCTGTCTCAAGGGAAAAATAGAAATATCTTAATCTTTTGTTCAAAAATACTAGGCAAATTTTAACATCTTTGTAGTTACTTTTTTTCTTATTGTATCACTGCCCTGAACAAAATACCTACATTTATTTATTTATTTATTTATTTATTTATTTATTTATTTTTATTTTTGCCAAAGAGACTGTTCTACTTAGCTTAGTGTTGCTCTGATTCAACACTAACCAAAACCTCCTTGCGGAAAGAACAAAGTACAGATCATGGAGGAATGCTGCTTATTCTTTGGCATGTATTCCTGCTTTTTTTGTTGTTGTTGTTGTTTTCAAGATAGGCTCTCTCTGTAGCCTCAGCTGTCCTAGAACTCATTCTGTAGACCAGGCTGGCCTTGAACTCAATCTGCCAGCCTGCTTTCTCACACCAGTCTAGGGCTGGCACCACCTACAGCAGGCCCTCCACATCACTGGAAATTCAAGAGAATGCCTCATGCACATGGCCACAGGCCAATCTGATAGAGGAAATTTCCTCACATGAGATTCTCGCAACTGAAGGTAACCATGAGAAGATTCACATACTACTACTACTACATAATTTCATAATAGTTTTAACGTTACATGAGAGTACTTGCTATTATCTGAAGTACAGGGTTTTTTTATCCTAACCACAAATATTAGGAATATTTTAGATGTTTTGATGAATATTTTTTTCTTTCAAGATGTTTTAGATGAGTATTTTAATTTTTTCTCTTGCATAACAGGGACAAGAATGAAATGCCATAGTAATAAGGCAGTATAAAAAACACTGCTTCTATCTAATGTTCATATGTACATTTCCAATAGTGCGTCCAGGTTCATATAGTGAAGGATGTCATCAATTTTAGGGGAAAATTGTCCATTAAAGGAAGTTAAATAAACGTTTGTTAAATTAGGCTTGTAAAAATTTTGAATGTAATTTAATTTTTCATGTTCTACTGACAAAACGATGTCAGAGAAATTTTACAGAACACAGCTGAACTTGTGGCTGATAAATGATTATTTGTTAGCTAGGATCTCACTTAACTAGAAGCTTCCAGACTTTTATTTTATTATGGAAAAAATTGTGGAAGTAATATTGAAGACAAACCATAGTCATATGAAGCAGTTTATAAAAATCGAAAAGTTTCACATCAAGTAGAAACATTATTATGGCACTATGAGAATTGTGATAAGTATAGTAAATTGGCAGAACTTCAAGAAAATACAAATAGAATAGCTGTCAAAGTATGTAGATTACAAAAGTATAGATACAATCCACTTAAAAACTGGTTCCTTCTTGGTTTTCTCCCTAGCTATTTCATTTCCCTTCTTATTTCCAAACCCCTAATCTAAATACATGCTACAATATTATAGGAAAGAGATAAAAAGCCACACTACAATAGTATAGGACAGGTGGATTTATTTTTTTATCATAAAAGAAATCTATGTTCCATACATGGAAATCAGGTCAAAACAAATGATAGATTTTTTTTTTCAGAATTTCTATTTTACTGGTGTCCAGTTAGTTCTTTGATATTTGACAGATGGGTTGTCTTCTTTTTTTAGTTGTCAGTGAAGTCTGATAGAACCACACACCCAACATTACAGGCTATTTGATTTGCTCTTTGCCATTGAGAGCTTAGTGGTAAGACTCTATTGCTGAAGATCAATACAAGCCATATAGAACATGGAGGAAATCAAGTTGGAAGCTTCAGCAACCTTCATTCCTGCTGGCTGTCTTTAAGGGCAGAAAAATAATCAACATTATCCCTCAAATGTGAACCTTGCACTCTGTAATAAGTGGCCCGCCCACTGGTGCAACTGTGGTCTGAAAATTATCCAAATAACTAATTAATTTCTGATTGGATGTAAAGCCTGCTCCAAAAGACACGGTTCATGCCTGGTACCACTAATTGAGCTAAAAACCACTGTGTGATTAGTCATAAGCCACATATGATAGCCTAACAATATTCTAGTAAATGAGCATATTAATAAACTTTATCATATGATCTCTTTTTTTTTATTTCTGTATGTGTATCAATGTACTGTCTGCATGCAGGTTTGTGCACCCGTGTCGTGCAATGCTGCGGAGGTCAGAAGAGGGTGTCGGATTCCCCTGAAACTGGAGCTCTCCTTGAATTGGAGTTTCAGACGGTTCTCGGCCGCCATGTGGGTTCTGGGGATCGAACCCGGGTCCTCTGTAAGAGCAATAGGCGCTCTTAACCGCTAGGCCATATCTCCAGCCCCCATATGATCTCCTCTTATAAAAGACTTTTAAGAGGCTGGGCAGGTAGATGGATGGAGCTCGAAGCCATTGTGCTAAGTGAAGTAACACAGTCCCAGAAAAACAAATGACAAATGGTTTCCCTCATTTGTGGATGCTAATACCACATACGCAGATGAAAGGCAAGCTGAACAAAATTATTGTTATATTTCTGTTTATCTGAAAGCAAATTTGTTGTTATAATGTAAATCTCTCAGTGGGCTCTAGGATCCACCCACCACTTATTTTCAGACTCTAATTACTGTATATGGGCGGAGAGTATGTATCCATATTTTAGAATAATATAAAATTAATGGAGGAAAATATGAATTCCTAAGCATAAGAAAAAGACTGAGAGAAAGATGTGGGACAGTTATGGCAGAATGCATAGTCTGGGGTGGGGGGAAAGGAAAGTGGAATATGCCTGAACTGAATTGAAAAATGATGTATGAAATACACAAAACATCAATAAAAGCAATTAAAAAAAATGAAGGATGGAAAAAAAGAGGCTGGGCATGGTGGTGCAGGCCTTTGATCCCAGCACTTGGGAGGCAGAAGCAGGCAAATCTCTGTGAGTTCAAGGCCAGCCTGTCTACATAGAGAATTCCAGGACAGCAGGGGCTACAGGGAGACGCAGTCTCAAAATAAAAATAAAATAAAATAAAATAAAAGTCTTTTACTTCTTCAGTTGGATTTATTCCAAGATGTTTTTGAAGCTATCACAAATGGGATGGTTTCCCTGATTACCTTCTCAGTCTGTTCTGTAAAACATACAAACAAACAAACAAAAATCAGTAACAACTGATTTGTGTAATCTTGAATCTGAATACATTGCTTAATGTGTTTATGAGCTCTAACAGTACTCTGGTGATTATTTATGATCTTTATGATTGATACATAGAATCATAGCAGCTGTAAATAAGAATACTTCTTCTGGTTTTATCCCTCTATCTCCTTCACTTGTCTCTATCGCTCTAGCTGACTTCAATTACTGAATTGAACAGGAATGAACAGAGTGGACAACCTTTTTTGTTCCTGTGTTTAGTGGAAGTTCTCCAAGATTTTTTGTTTGTTGTTGTTGTTTCCATTCAGTAGGATGTTAGCAGTGGTCTTGATGTATAGTGTTTCATTATGTTGATATACATCTCCTGTATCTCCAGATTCTCCATGACTTTTCCTCTGAAGTGGCATTGAATTTTGTGAAAGATCTTTTGCACATGTAATGAGATGATCATGTGGTTTCTGTCTTTGAATCTGTTTTGTAGTAATTAACATATATTGATTTATGTATGCAGAAT
Source organism: Rhizomys pruinosus (assembly GCA_009823505.1). Classification (NCBI taxonomy): domain Eukaryota; kingdom Metazoa; phylum Chordata; class Mammalia; order Rodentia; family Spalacidae; genus Rhizomys; species Rhizomys pruinosus. Next base: position 2,560,106 of record VZQC01002949.1, read on the forward strand.
CATAATTTGGTTTAAATCTGATTTGATAATGGTAAATAATTTTTTAAATGCAGCTAGTTAGGTCATCATCCCTAGAGTAGGGCTACTCCTAATACTTCACTAAATGGACATAGTATTAAAATGACTACAAATGATGTATCACTATAAATATAAATCAATGTATCTCTCAGCCCTCATCAGAAAAGCTGCTTCCTGCAATAGAAGGCAATCAACACAGAGACCCACAACTGGTTAACATGCAGAGAATAAGAGATTTAGGTGCTTGGTCATAAATGCCACATCTATAACACAGCCCTGACCCCAAGATCAGGTATCATTTTGGAAGAGTAAGCAGAATGATAGTAAGAGCCAGAGGTGGTATAGCAGTAAAAAGAAACTGTGTTTTCTAGACAGCAAGGAAGTTGCACATATGACCTCACAAGGCTGGAACTGCAAGCACAAACTTTCCCAAGATCAATCCAGACAACATCTCATTGTGGAGGGGTGGGGGATGTGGACATGGTCCTCCTACACCTAACGGGGGAGCTACTTCCATTTAATAGCTGATGGGAGAGGGAAAGTCAGTTTTCTTAAAGGGTGTGGACCTTGGTATTGGTCAACAATGCTCCAGGGATTTTTTTTTCAACACTCAAGAGTATTTGGGAAACACAAATTGGACTTCATAAGTATAAAAAGTAAAATAAATTGGGATAGGATGTGAGGTAGGAGTGGATATGGATGACGATGGCAGAGGGAGAAATTAATTAAAACAAACTATATGAATTCTCAAAGAATTAATTTTTAATATAATACTTTTGTTGATGTTTTGTGTATTTCAGACATCATTTTTCAGTTCAATTTAGACATATACCCTCTTCTCTTCCCCCACCCCACCCCAGATCATACATTCTACCATACATGTCCTGCATCTTTCTCTCAGTCTTTTTAAAGTTTTTCCCTGCAAAGGTTTATTGTTTTCGATAGAATTTAACTATATTAGTCCATTCTTTGACCCAGTCCTTATGTTGTTGTGGTTCCCTCCCTATTGTATTGCTCCAAATTATGCCCATATAAACATCATATATGTTCCAGAATTATGTCCTCCAGGAATAACCTGTATGTTAACTCTGATATATGTTTAGGAGTTCACATTTTCCCTTTAATTTTATATTACTCTAAATTATGATTATATACCTTGTGCCCATTAATTACCATGTCCGAAAGAGGTAAGTTAATTCTAGGGTTCATTAAGAGTTCACATTATAACATCACAATTGCTTTCAGATAGAAATATAACAATACCGTTGCTCAGCTTTCCTTTCCATAGGGGTATTTGGTACCAGCATTCACAAATGAAGGAAAACATTGTTTGTTTGTTTGTTTGTTTGTTTGTTTGTTTGGGGGTGGAGGATGTTTCTTCACTAAGCATAATGGCTTTGAGTTCTCTCCATTTATCTGCAAAGTTCATGATGTCTTCTTTCTTTCCCACAACTCCGGAGACTTCACCAGTGAGGAAGCAAAGATGGCTGAAAAATATATTTAAAAGTCTTCAACATCGTTTATGATTAAGGCAATGCAGTGTAGAGAACCCTTAAAAGAATCAAAATGAGCCTACCACCTGACCCAGCCATATCAGTCCTGGATATATACCCACAAGACTCATGCTACTGCAAAGACACATGCACAACTATGTTTCACAATAGCGAAGAGCTGGCAGTAACCCAAATGTCCTTAAACTGATGAGTGGATAACAAGAATTAAAATATTTTTTAGGGCTGGAGAGATGGCCTAGCGGTTAAGAGCGCCGACCGCTCTTACAGAGGACCCGGGTTCGATCCCCAGCACCCACATGGCGGCCGAGAGCCGTCTGAAACTCCAATTCCAGGAGAACTCCAGTTCCAGGGGAATCTGAGACCCTCTTCTGACCTCCGCGGCATTGCACGACATGGGTGCACAAACCTGCATGCAGACAGTACATTGATACACATACCGAAATAAATAAAAAAAATAAATAAATAAAATAAAAAGAGGGTTCACAATCTTTAAAAAAATATATATATTTTTAAAAATTATTTTTTCTGGGGCTGGAGAGATGGCCTAGTGGTTAAGAGCGCCGACCACTCTTACAGAGGACCCAGGTTCGATCCCCAGCACCCACATGGCGGCTGAGAACCGTCTGAAGCTCCAATTCCAGGAGAACTCCAGTTCCAGGGGAATCCGAAACCCTCTTCTGACCTCCGCGGCATTGCACGACACGGGTGCACAGACTTGCATGCAGACAGTACATTCATACACATACAGAAATAAATAAAATTAAAAAAAATATTTTTTCCACTACGAATGGTGAAGTGCACCTTTTTAAAATTTGTATTGAACTTTTGTGCATTTCATACAACATTTCTTAATTAAATTTAGACCCCTCCCCCTTCCATACCCCCCCACCCTTCCAGAGCTCATGCATTGTGCCACACATGTCTTGCATCTTTTTCTCAGTCTTTTTTTTTTTTTTTTTAATTTTCTATGCAGAAATGTGCTGTTTTGAGAAGTTTACTGTTTCAGCCGGTTCTTTGAACAGGACTTTTTACTATTGTTCCCTTTAATTTTATATTGCTCCAAAATATGCACATATATATATATATATAGATATATATATATTCCACACATATACCAAAATTATGATGTCTGAAAATAAACTATAACTTAATTCCAAAACATGTTTAGGGATTCCCATTTTAAAAGTAGAGTTGCATAAAGTTGAAAAGAAATATTACTTTACTTTCCTAAATTACATAGCAAGTGGATATATGTTTTAATGTACTTTTATAGTAACATAAGGTATTACATTTACTAAAAAAGAAAAAAATACTCACTTTGCCTTACAAATAAGGGTTTGATGCTAGGATCCACAAATGAGGGACACCACATGTCATTTGTTTTCCTGGGACTGTGTTACTTCACTTAGCATAAGTTCCATTCATTTACCTACAAATTTCATGATGTCACATTTAATCCCAGCACTTGGAAGGCAGAGGCAGTTGAATCTCTTTGAGATCAAGGCCAGCCTGATTTACATCATGATTTCCTGGCCAGCTGTTGGATACAGGGAGACCCTGTCAAAAAAAATGTGTTTTCATGTATTTAGAGAAATCTCCTTAGAATTTAATGTACTTCTCTTCTTTCTTTATATTTCCTGAGATTTGATACTACTTTAAGCAGTGTATTCATTCATTTAACATATATATGTATATTTATATTTACATATGTCTCACACATATTTCATTTTCACATGTCTTCCATTTCAGATGTACTTTAGACATCTGACATTGATTGACTATCTAAGATCTGATTTTAGTAGTGCTCTTTTTCCATTTTAGATTTCTTTTTGAATTATTTCCTTCAAGTTCAGTGAAATACTGTAAATCTTAGTCAATGAATATTTTACTCCTATCATAAGTTTAGCTCTAAAAATTGGCTTGCTTTTCTGTATGTAGTTCAGTTTTTCTCTTTATTATGATCATGTTTTCGTTTACCCCATTGAACACATACATTTACAAGGATGAAACAACTCTCTCATTTTCTTCTTTGTCAGAATATGTAATGACAACAAGTAGATACTGACATTATGAAAACTGACTTATGTTCTCTTTCCTTTAAGGAATGTCAAAATCTACTTTTGCAAATTGTTGAATAATTTACAGTTAAGCTTGAGTTTCCTGAGACTTGTTTAAAAGTTTACTAGTGTTTATCCATGGGAGTCTTTTCAAAAGGATCATTTTTTTTTTTTTTTTGGTCTTTAATATTTTATTTATTTTTTTTTAAATTAGTTTTTATTGATGCTTTGTGCATTTCATACATTTTTTCCAATTCAGTTCAGGCTTATTTCCCTTTCCCTTCCCTCCCCCACCCCCACCCCATCCAGTTCATGGCATTCTGCCATAACTGTCATTTTAAATCTACATCTCTGACTTGCATCTTCTGGCAACTCTGTTTACAACCTTGGTCAGTGAAGCCACTCCCAGCTTGAAGATGAGGACATAAATCACTTCAAGGCCAGGGTAGACTCCAGAAAACTGCTTATCAGTTCCTGAATCTTCTCGCCTGTGTTATCCTGAATACTATTTCTTTTTCTTTCTTTTTCTTCGATCGTTCTTGTAGGTGGGTCCATTGGGATACTCTGACCTTTGTCAAATCTTCCCAAATTCTATTGCTTCTTTTTTCCACTCAGAAAGACCCATAGATTCTTAAGCCCTGTTACACTCAGGGAATGTTACTTGAGGTACAGAGAAAGAGCTATATTGTGTGGCTCACAGGATTCAATTTTTAATTAGTTGCTTGGCTTTTTTCCTTTTTCTTTGAAGGAGTCACTCAGTAGCCACAGCTGGCCTGGAGTACCATCAGCCCCACCTTACTATTCTATGTTTGAGAGAAAATTCTTGGGGCTTAAGAAATAAAGAACTGAGGTCCAGGATTCTACAATTTGACAGTCATAGTTTGGACAGATGGCATACAATTTGTACCACTCAGAAGTCAGAGGCAGGCAGATCTCTGGAGACTGAGGCCAGCATGGCCTACACAGCCACTGCCAACACTTCTTCTAATCTCTCTCAAATTCATCTAGTTAGGTCTTGCCTCTTCCTCTAATTCTTTACTCAGATTTTATATTATTAGTATTCATAGAACCTTCATCTGCATATCCTTTCAATATAGTTAAATACCATTTATATCATTTCACTTGTATGTTGAATAAACAACTTTATACTTTCAAATAGTTCCTGGCAAAGTATATTGAATAAATGTTCTATTACTGAATTATGGGTATCTATTATATTTTTATGCAAAATGTGTGAACTATTTTATAAAAATACGTAAAATATATAAACTGAGTGGTAATTTATTATTTATGAAATATCAACTGCTTGCAAATTGGTTTTACATGAAGGATGCTTGTATTCACAAATTATCACCTATTGTTAAAAAAAAATGAAAACAAAACAAAACAAAAAAGCAGAGAAAGATGCAGAAAACTTACGGCAGAATGCACGATCTGCGATGGGTAGGGGTGGGGTGGGGGGGGAAGGGAAGGGGATATATGCCTGAACTGAATTGGAAAATGATGTATGAAATACACAAAGCATCAATAAAAAAAAATTTAAAAAAATATCAACAAATTTATACTCAAATGTCTTAAAAATTGAGTGCCATAGTTCTTAAATAATTGCACAAATTCAAGAGAAAACAATTATTGAGCATTCTGAAGGCAGAGGCAGATTCCTCTGAGATTAAAGTCAGCATGTTCACCATAGTGAGTTCCAGGATATTTGGAGCTACAAAAAGATCTTGCTTCAAAAATCTACAAAATTGGGGGCTGGAGAGATGGCCTAGCAGTTAAGAGTGCCGACTCCTCTTGCAGAGGACCCGGGTTCAATCCCCAGCACCCACATGGTGGCTGAGAACCATCTTTACATTCATATACATAAAAAGTAAATAAAATTTAAAAATTAAAAAAAATCCACAAAATTAAAAAATTATTGAGATAATTTTCAAAAGATAATTAAATTTTAGCTAAAATACATCTTGGGAGGCCAGGTTACATGGGTGAGCAGGTAAGGGTGTTCATAATTTACATTGTAGAAGGAGAAGCAGACTCCCTAAGTTGCCCTCTGACCTCCACAGGAGTGCTTTGGTACACACACACACCTGAAGGCCTACAGATATTCAATAAATAAGTAAATATAAAATTAATATAAATATATATTTCTTTAAAATGCTTGATATGTTAAAAAAGATACATTTCTTAAATATGTTTTCTTCCATATTTGTTAAACTAAATTTTAAGTAACATTTGTGATTTAAATTTCTTGACTAATAACTGATTACTTTACCTGGGAAATCTCCAAGTTTATTTTTCACTTCTTATCCTTAAATGGCAGAAATCCACCAAAGATGCACACATTTTATTTGGATATTGGAAATAGGATTTATTTAAAGAGACTAAATATAAAATCTCTGAACAATATATTAAATTAACAGTGTTGAAACCTTAACTAAGAAAAACTTAGCACAAAGAATATTAGCCTGAGGTCAAATTCATAACCAAAAGCCACTTCTAGACCTCTAAGCCTTACCTCTGTAAGGCAGGGACTTAACCTTACTGTCACTGCTATTTAAGTTATAAAATTACATTCTTCAAAGTCCACACTTGAACTTGACATTCGATCATAGACCATGCAGACACAGGCTCAAAGCAGGCATTTCAACATGTTCTTGCTACTCAGCTAGCTGTTAATAAGGTGTGACAGTGAATCAAGCATGGTCCCTGACTTAATAGACAGGACAGTCTTTTATTAAACAGCAGAATTGTTACCAGGAGGCCTATGAAGGAAGAGAGCAGAGCGTGCAGGTCAACAACAGGACGCTTGTTAACCTTAAAATCACCTTGTCCAGAAAAAGCCACACTTTTTTTAAATTGATGTTTTGTGTATTTCATACATCATTTTTCATTTCAGTTCAGGCATATTCCCCTTTTCCTTCCCCCCACCCCACCTCACCCCTTCCCAGATCATGCATTTTGCCATAACTATCCAGCATTTTTCTCTCAGTTTTTTTTTATGTTTAAAGATGGCAGAGGGAAATCTTAAAAAGTGTTCAACATCGTTAATAATTAAGGAAATGCAAATCAAAAGCCAGACTTTTAAAGCATGTTGCTGCTATTCTTCAAAGAAGTGAAAACTAAGAAAATACATGACTGGAAAATACAACTTGCAAACTGTGGTGGTTTGAATAAGAATGTCTCCCTAAGTTTCAAGTATTCAGACATTTTGTTCCCAGTTGGTGGCACCGTTGGGACGTCTTAGAAGGTGTGGCCATGCTGGAGGAAGTACATCACTGGGGGCGGGCTTAGTGAGTTCAACAACCCTTGCAGTCTCCAGTTGCTCTCTCTTTGCTTCCTGTGCTCATTGGAAGATGTGAACTGCAGCTTTCTGTTCCAGCCCCTGCCACCATGCCTCCCCACCACAATGAAGTATAATTCCCTGATATTATATCTTAAGCTCGAATAAACTCTAATAAGTTTCCTTGGGCATGGTGGTTTTAGCATCAGAAAAGTGATTAATTCAAAAACTATGTGTTAAAATAGATGTAAATGCATGAATATTTATAGATTAGATATATAACATAGAATAATATTATAAGTGTTTTAATATTTTGCCTTCATTCAAGATATTTAATTATTGTGTGTAAAACAAGTGGGAAACCAAACATTTAAATACCAATTTTTATATTAAGGGTATTAAAGTCTCTAAAATTATTGGGCTTCTTGAGGAGACAATATAATTTTCTCATTGCACTGCTAAATGTAACATCCTTCTGAGTTCCCACAGTACTAGGTAGCTATTTTTATTATTTTTTTCCTAATTTATTCTAGCAGGAAAACACAAGGAAAGAAAGTTATGTTTTAAACTCGGGAAGAAAGATCTATAAGTATTTATGTAACTTAGAAATCTTCACATGCCTAGTGTGTCATTTAAAATTAAACCCAAGTATTTTAATTAGGGGCTAATGTCTTATTGAGTGGCTTCATGTCAGAGTTCAGACTTTAATCAGTTTCTTTTCTCTCTCTTTATCTGTAAATAATGGAAGGTCCAGGGACCATTCTCTTTCAGTCTTACTCTCCCTGTGATCATATCTTCCAATTCTCTGTTACCTTCCACACTTGTCTTTTCCTCTCCAACACAGGCTCTTACCCTGCTTAAATAAGCAACCTTGTGATGTCTCTGAGCCCAGTGCCTCACTGCTTTGGCTTCACTGAAGCTTTGCTACAGACACCTTCTCCCACTGATTTCAGGATCAAAGAACATCTCCACCTTAAGGCATCAATAAATCAAATACCCTCTGTCTGGATAACATTTTTAAAGCTCTGTACAGCACCCAGATGTGCCATTAGGTTACGTTCTGTCCTTGCCCGTCTCTGGCATGTACTGCTAACAGTGCAGGGATCCTCTGAAAATGTAAATGAGACTCTACCTACAATGTTTGACACTATGACATTCTTCTTGTACAGTCTGGCTTTATGAATTCTCTGAAGTCATCTACTGCATTCACCATCAGGTTTTCTGCTCTCCAACCCTTCATTTTTTCCAGGTCTACCACCCGTATCTCAGGGCATTTCTGCATGCTCATTACAATTATATTGAATTTTTTCCTTCATGTTGTCATAGATAGATAGATAGATAGATAGATAGATAGATAGATAGATAGATAGATAGACAGATAGATAGATAATTATTTTATTTTTTTATGTGTGTGAATGTACTGTCTGCATGTAGGTTGGTGTGCCCATGTCATGCAATGCTGCAGAGTCTGAAGAATGAATGTGTCTGATTCCCTTGGGACTAAAGTTAAAGATGGCTCTTAGCCGCCATGTGGGGTGCTGGGAATCGAACCTGGGTCCTCTATAAGAGCAGTCGGTGCTCTTAACTGCTGAGCCATCTCTCCAGCCCTGATAGATATTTTAAAATATGTAGTAATTAAAATGTGGAAATATTAAAATGCAAAAATGAAAAGGAATCTTATACAGGCACACAGATGTGCATAAAAGTACATTTGAATGTATGAATAAATGTATTCGTATGTACTTCTTTTTCTTCTCCAAATTAGATTAATATTTATTTTTCTTCTCCACATGTCAATATCTCTAGTGTGAAATGCCATATACATATATATATATATATATATATATATATATATATATATATATAGAGAGAGAGAGAGAGAGAGAGAGAGAGACTCAAAATTTGTAAGATTAAGGATATTAGGATTTTTTATAGAAATATATGTTTAGAGAGAGAGAGAGAAATATTAAAAATAATTCTATAATTAATCTACAAAATACCAAATAATTCTTTCTTATAAACATACAAAAATTTACTTATCTTACTTTTAATAAATTGTTTATAATTATTTTGAAGCCATTAATTGCAAAATTCTGTTATTAAAATATCTTTGTCTTCACACTGGAAATATAAAAGATCAACTTGATGTCATTTCATGGTTTGGGTTATTCATTAGGGTGGTACACTGAAGTTGAGAAGTGAACTGCTCTGATTCTATATGTTTAAGTAGAATTACACATAATATAAGAATTGTCATAAAAGTTTAAGTAAAAATACAAATTGTAAAATACTGCAAAAATACAGGATAAAGATATTTTTCTTTCCCTTACTCATTTATTTAAAAACCTACAAAAATTGATATTTGTTGTTTTTTTAATCTCTTTATCGAAATGGTTTATGAAAATCTCACAGAGAAAAAAAAAGACTGTTGGAAAGGTCAGTGGCATCTAAAAAATACAGTTGCTGAGTAATTAGCTGAACTTTCTCTGTTTCTCTTTTTCTTAGCTGTTAGTTGGTAATTTCTACGTACCAGATTGGGGAAAAAAAAATAAGAAAAATGTCATGTTCCCAATTCAGGCATGATAGGTCATTTTGATCTGTTAACTGAGTTGATTAGATTTTGACAATTATTTGATGCCACATAGATGTTAAAAGCTATAGAAGTAGCAATGATAAGCCCACTAATTGAATACTAAATGAGATAATAAAAGTTTTCAAATGTTAAATAAATGAAGGAAGAAGAAGGAAGGAAGGAAGGAAGGAAGGAAGGAAGGAAGGAAGGAAGGAAGGAAGGAAGGAAGGAAGGGTAGGAGGGAGAAACAGAGGAAAGTCAGTACAAGGAAAAATGTCAGGAGGAAGAAAAGAAATGAAATAAAGGTAAAAGTAGGAGAAGAGGAAGAAGAATCTGAAGCAAGAGCATTTTGAAACAGTGAACAGGGATGAGGGGAAGGCTCAACAGGTCAATGTGCTTATTAGCAAATCTAACAATCTTGAGAAACAAAAAATGGATTCCTGAAAATTTCCTTTGACTTTCCCATGTATACTATGGTAAGCACATGTCCACTCCTCATAAATAAATATAATTTTTAAAAAGAGTCTGAGAAATGTAGGTACTTATATCAAGCTAGAACTCTACTATAACAGAAACCCTGGAGGTGGAGGTCAGTAGGCTGTGTTTTAGCAAGGTCTCCATGTAAAGAAGTTATACATTCAAGTTTGTGATACACTGTCCTTAAAAACTGGCTCCCATAGACATGATCCATTATTTCTTATTACATATATATAGTGTATATGTATCTTATTATATATGTATATATATATATGTATTTCTCACTCATATAACATTATAAAAATGAAAAAAAGCCCAAAATAAACTGATAGTTTAAAAAATTTAAAAAAAAGGGAATCTAAAAGCCAACATCGCTTCATAATGAGTTTGAGACTAAACTAAGCTGCATGAGAGCTTGTCTCAATAAAAAACAAATATAAAATAAAAATAGATAAAGAACAAGAGAAAAGAAAAATAAAAAAACCACCTTCCAGGGGAAGTGCTCCTAACCTGAAAGGGAGTTTGTGGATCTCCAAAGAGGGAAGAATGCATGTGTAGTGTGGAAGGAAGTTAAAGATATATTCACTCCAGTCTGAGAATTGGAAAACAGTTGAAACATTATTTGACTACATTCATGTTTATGATTCAATTCTGTGGAGCATATACCCTCAAGATATAAAACACAGTGAAAATGAATTTTTAGAAATTCCCAAACTTGTGACCTAAAGAGATGAATTTATTTTTTGTTATATACATGAACAATTTATTTATATATTTTCTTTACACTTAAACATATCAAGCATTCCCCCTTTTCTTCTTTTCATGTGTATTTATGTGTTTTATGTTTATATATGCATGTGAGCATGTCCCCACATGAATGATCCCATGTGTGAACATGAGAATATTTACATGTGTACAAATGTGTAGAACAATATGTTATCAGGAAGCACCTTTAAGTGCTCTTCCATTTTGTTCTTTGAGGCAGGATTTCTCAGTCGACCCAGAACTTACCCATTCAATCTTGACCACTGCTTGCTCCAAAATCCCTGTGTGGCTACTATCAAGGACTGGAACTATGGGCAGATGACCATGAACATCCAGCATTTATTTCTGCTCTCCTCTCTTGTATGTACTTCATTATCTAAGCCATCATCTTGCCAGTCCATTAAAGCTATTTTACTTTAAAGAAAATAAAAATAAATATTTTAGAATGCACAGTGCAAGACAAGGGAAATCTCCGTTTAAGTTGTTGATCAGGGTAGTACAAGAGACACCCAAAATAATAAAAGACAATTTTCACAGCCCTTGATTGCCTCCTAGAATTTCAAGGGAAGACACTAATGCTGAAGACACAACATGCTTCAGACATAGAGCATGGAGCAATAAGGAAGCATCCTCCCTGAAGACTATCTCTCATATTATGACAAGAAGCTGTATTCGCTTCCAGGGAAGAAAACCAATCAGTGATCTTCCCCAAATGTAAAGCCTATGAACCACAATGGCCAGCCCTGAGAATAATATCTACAGGTTCAGTAGTGGCACTTTTCTTTTGGAAGTATTAACAGATGTCTCATTAGTCTTAAGGTCTGCTCAGTGGTAGGAAAATCATATGTGGTACTGCAAACATAGTATAGTATGTGACTGGAGAAGTCATAGATCCTAAAGAAAAATCTACTTCTGTCACTTCTCTTGTAAATTGTATAGGGAAGTATTCTCAGGGCATAAGTGACTGTGAGGTACCCAGCCCCAGAAGACACATCATTGATGCACCCTCTACACTCAAGGATCAAGAAACATTGTCTAAGAGCCAGAGGGATAGGACACCTAGATGTCATAAGAAACAGAAGTATGGTGGTCTAATGAGAGTTACATAATGACAAGGCTAAGGTGGATGGGGGATCACAGATCCCACATCAAGATGGATGGCTATAGGCAGGCAGGAAGCAGCTCAAAAGCTTCAGGAAGTTCCTAAAATATGACCAAATAGTCCTTTCCCTCCCCAATTTGTATACAAGTGGTAAGACGTGCAGAGAGACACTCTAAGATTAACCCAAGTTCTGAGACTAGGCAAAGCCCAGATGAGTTGCCTGGAAGAGACTTTCTTCAGCCTGTCCAGCTTTTTCCAAGTTATGCTGTACGTTCTAGATTTCCATTGTGCCTGAGCTGCCACCCTGGACTGAGGTTAGTTGATGCCCCTGTCCTTGAGTATTTCTGCTTCTGCAAGTATCCTCTGATCTACTACCCCAATAAACCTCATTGAATCAAAAGTTGTACTTTGGTGATAGCCTTAGTCTGGTCTATTGGTCCTCTACCTGGGGTGAGTAGATATTTCTTTACATCTCCCATTAATAGTGTCACATGACAATATGAGTCCAACTTTCCCACTTACATAAGGATAATAGTAGACAATAGATTAGGCTACATTTTAGTGGTCTTTCATTTAGTTCTTATTACTTCTTTAAAGATTATATTTCCAAATAAGGCTATACCTAGAATATATTTTGTTAAATCAGAGTGCAGGACTAATTCATAATCATTTAGAGTACTTAGGGTATACAAGATACAAACTTCTGAAACTTAGATGGAACTGTAATTTGAGAAATTTGTCAGTGGTGCTCTGTCTGATGGCATAGCCAACAGTCAATGTGACATTTGAATATAAATCAATTAAATGAAGCAAATAATAAAAAGTTATTCTTACACACTCCAGTCACAAATGAAGCCACATGCACTTACAACTAAATGAATAAGCATTTTCATGAGCATGGAAGACTATATTACTTATTGCCTCTTTAGACCCTTAATATTTTTTGGAATTCATTGACTATTAGACCTTTTGATGATTTCTGACAATTTCATAAGTGTCAGAGTTACCTCAGGATTCTTTTTTCATACTTCCTTCAAGCACTGCCTTAATGTTAACTCACATTCTATCCTGTTAGGGCATATTACTGTGCTTGGAGGCACATGATGGATTAGTGCTGGAATAATGAGGACCTGCATTGGATGCAGCTCTGAACTCTATAAGGTACAAAGTACATTTGAGATTTCCCAGGGGACTATGAATTTTCATTTTACATCCTGAAGCACAAATGAATATTCCTTTAACTGAAGCAGGATAATACTGGTCTCTGTCTTAAAAGATTATGAGAAAATGCAGATCATAGAAAACTACACAGAGGTGAAACATACATTCAGGCCATAGGAAAGAGCAGGAGAAACAGAATGTAACTCATGGTTTAACAAGAAAAATAAACCATTAGCTTTATAAATATATACTCTAATATCGCAATGCTGGACATAACAGGTAAATATGTTTTGACTTGTTTATCCAAATATAATGATTAAATGATACTTAACATTACTTCTTTTTAAAGAAATGCTTATTGTTTGTGGGGTTTATTTGTGTGAGTTATGGTACCTGCAGAGCATGGCATACCTGTCAAGGCCAGAGCACAGCTTCTGAGTGTCAGTTCTCTCCTCAGACATTGTTGAGGCAGGGTTTCCTTTTTCTGCTTGTTTCTGAATACTCTAAGCTACTGGGCTGTGAGCTTCTAGGAGGACCTTATGTTTCTACCATTCATTTTGCCTTTGGAGGGCTGGGAGTTCAGTTGGCTGCTATCACTTCTTCCTTTTTTATATATGGCCCAAGAATACAACTCAAGTCTTAAGCTTGCATTGCAAGCATCTATACACATTGAGCCAAATTGCCAGATCTCACTACTATTTCTAAAGATTCTAAAAGCCACTTATATTTAAGAAGAAATGACAATAATGAGCATTTACAAGGCACCACAGAATCACAGAGGAATACCTCAAATTAAACACACAAATAAGAGTTTACCTCTTAGATTCACTGACTGTTATCTAACTCTTAATTGGAAAATACTATTTTTATACAAAAGTTAATAAATTTCTTAGTAGTATTTTCAATCATTAAGAGTATGTCCATATTTTTATATTTTACAAAATTAGCTATTTTTATGTTTATATGTGTTATGCTATATGTGTACACATTCAACAATTTTATGTAGTGCTCACAGAGGACAGAAGAGAGGGTTGTATACCTTATGACTAGTGTTACAAACAGTTTTTAGCTGCCATAGGGCTTTGGGATTTGAACTAGGGTCTATTATAAGAACATCCAGTGCTCTTAACCACTGAGCCATCTCTCCAGCCACAAAATAGCTATTTCCAACACACTAATTAATTTAGAAAATTAATTTATATACACATACTAAAACAACTAGAGATAATGGGTTATACTTGGTTATTGAAGTATTTTCTTCTTGGAACATGACTGTTCCAGTGCTCTATCTAAAGTGCTGTTCATTATAATACTTCAGCAGGTATTACACCATAAATGTGTGCTGTATGATAAATCATGTTGTAGCACTTGAGCTCTGGGGACTATTTAAATCCTGACTGTGCCATTGAGCGCTTTTTGACCTTTAGATAATTACTTAATTTCACTGAAATTCAATATTCTCATTTGTAAAATAATGATAATATTTTCTGTGTAATTGGTTCCTAATGTTTGAATGAGATAATTACTTTAAATCATAAAGAAAATAGTCTGCTACAAGTAAGGAATACATAATGGGAACTTTTCTACAGCTCTGCACACAAAAGTATTTTAGAACAGGAATATTGATTACGTATGTATATATTGCAAAAATGTGTGTTCATACTTTGCAGTTACACCCATAATTTCCCAGAGAGTATCACCAAACAAAATTTAGTGGGTGACAGAAGTTTGGGGAGAAGAAAATCTTTGGGATTTGAAAGGAGAATATTATTCCAGTCCTCAGTTTGACCCTCATTGACAAGTCAATCAAATGCTCTTATTCTTCCAAGGTCATGCTTTCATTTCTGATTTCTACTTGGGATTCAGGCTTGCAAACCACCCTTTGATGTTGGAGAGTACTCTTCTTCTTGATAGATCTTAAGCTTCTTTTAAACTGTAGTGAAGTTTGAATAACAGTTCTAATCACCAAAGAATTCTTTCTGAGCAGTGTGATTTCCCTCCTGCATCTCCAAGTTTACTAATATCTTATTGAGGGTGATGGAAGACTTTTGAAATGTATTGCAGAGGTGAAACCTTACGTTGACAGACTTCTGATCATTTTATTGTCCTTAACTGAAGTTTTCAGATGGGAAACCAGAAAGAGATCTTGGTTCATATTAAACAACACAAAGACAGCCATGTATTCAATTGTACACATACATGTACACAGCTCAGACTCATGTACAAAGCACATAGACACACATGAACACATCTTCCAAAACACACACAAACACACTCAAACACACACCACTTACATAAAGAATTTTTGGCCTATAATTAAAGGAAATTAATTTTTTATAATAACATTATCTTAGTGACATTGAAGAGAAAACCCATTCATCTCTTTGGCATGTGCTACGGTCCATTTACAATCATCAAGCAACTTTTCAAAGTATGAACCTTGGATAGAGATTTAGAGTGCAACTCATTTCTAACATTTTAGACTTCCAATAAGTCACTTTATGAAATAGAATGTCAGCAATCTCACAACCCGTAATATTAGTAGATGATAAAATTATCATGTGAACTTAGTATACCTAGTGTCCTGTATTACCTTTCTTTGCTAATTTACAGCAAGATTTAAATGCATCATGTAAGAGACATTAAATATTAATCATTTCTTTCAGACTCTGGAAAACTTGGCACTGAGTTTATGATAAGGAACTCTAATCTTTGTATCTCACCCCACCCTGTAAGACTTTTATTAGAGGAAAGGCCCAGATACATTCCTGAGCCCGATGGCCTCCAGTGGTACAGCTCCTCTTCTTTTCCCTCTGATTCTTTTAAACTATACTGTGAGGTCAGTCGATGAAAATAAAACACAGTCACTTTGTGTTAGGGATAAAAGTCTATGAAGCTTCCCTGTCCTGTGTGTGCATGCTGGATCTGATTGACCATATAAGTTACCTTTTGCAAGATAAAAAACGAAACAAAACAAAACAAAACAAAAACTTCCTTATCTAGTTACTTCTCTTTATCCACATGTTCTTGATGGGGTTCTTGGCCCTTGGATTTTATTTCTAGAAATTTTAAAACATACTGCTTTTATACATAATCAAATATATAGTGCATCCAAGATAGCAATAAATATAATTTCAGAAACACATTCTGTTGGCTGTAGGGTTCCTACTTTCAAAATTTCTAATTTATATACTTTTATATTTTTGTTCAAACTTATAATAGATGGATACTTAGGAGTTGGCAAGTGGTTCACTATTATAAATAATATCATAGTGATCTCAACATATGAAATTTTGGGTGTTTGATGAGTTTTCAGGGCAAATGTTTAGAAATAAAATTGTAAGTGCATATTTAGGTGTATTAGCTTTTGGTCATCTCTATCTATCAGATCATAACATTTTGCCTTCTAAGCAGTTATTTCAGAGGAAATGGTTTCACAAATCCTTACCGACATTATGGGTCATCAAGTGCACACCTTATACAAACAAAATAGGGAATCAGTGTTAACATTTTTATACCTGATTTATTTAGATATAATCCACATACCACAAGATATACATGTTTAAGACAGACAATACAATAATGTCCATGAAATTTCATTTTATTAATAATTACATTAAATCATTATTCATACTTTCATAGTCTGTTTTGATAATGGCTTTTATGATTTGCCTCATGTTTCAATCATTTTCTTTTGCTAACAAGATTTTACAATAAATCTGTATGTAATAGCACACACCTTTAATTTTAAGACTTAGATATAGAGGCAGGGACATCAGGAGTTCATAGCCACCAAGGCCACAGGGCATGGTGCACACCTTTAATCCTAGCACTTGGGAGGCAGAGGCAGGAAGATCTTTGTGAGTTCAAGGCCAGCCTGTTCTACAGAGTGAGTTCCAAGGACAGCTGGGACTACAGAGAGACCCTGTCTCGAAAAGACTAAATAAATAAATAAATAAATAAATAAATAAATAAGCAAAAAAACACTACCAACAAAAAGATTTCAAATGTTATTCCTAGACTTTTCAAAATACCTTAAAAACCTGTGAGAACTGATTTAGAAAAAAGAGAAAGATAATTAAACATTAATATTTTTGTGACAGTCAAAGAAGTTCTGATCTGAAAACTTTGAAAAGTTTGCCAAACCATTAAAAATACACAAACAAAGCATTGAATGGAGAGGCTAAAGCCTTGCATTCATGACAAGGATGGCACAGTCTGATGACCCTGCTTACACCATCTCATACAACAGAGCAATGATTTTATGTGCACTTAAGAAGTAACATATTTGATTTTAATTTTCTAGGAGAATTGGATTTAACTATCTTAATTTCCCTGACTTCCTAATAATCACATCCAAGCAAATGTATTTATCCTTCTTTATTCCAGTGGGAAAATTTATATTGTTCTTCTGGTAGAAGTTGCCTGTGTGTAGCAGAAAAAAAAAATATGTCCATTAAAGTCAATCATGGGAAGTTTCACCTGCATCCTCTACCAAGTAAGCTTTGATGGGGGCATTCAGAAAACTTCCTCACAGAATACTTTCCTCATCTACTTAGGGAACTTTAAATCAGCTGTAGTCATCAGTAAAATCATCTAAACACATATTTGTTGACGCCAACATCCTTAGCACTTATCCATAATCATTAACAGTAGTAGAGAAATTCTTGACCTGGCTATTAAAATAAGCAAAACTAGAAATATGGTATAGTCTAAAGTCATCAAAATATGATTTCTTATTAAGAAATCAATGGCAAAGCTTGTATGTTTATCCAAACAGTGATTTCTGTGTGGTTCCATAAAACTAAACCTATCAACAGTAAACATAATCCTCTTAAGTTGCTTGATAATGGGTTCTGACATTGACATTCATGGTTTCATATCCTCTCTTCTTGAAGAGTCCAATAAATGTGGTAATGTTTTTCAAGCATACTCTAAACAGCAAAGCAAGCACAAGGATTTCAGCAATACATTCAGAAATTAAATTACTCCATAGGACCCAATGTACATGGCAGGAAGTAAAGCAGGGAGCAGCATCCAGCAGAATCACATTAAAAATTTAGCTGAACAGGATTACACAGCCTGGAATGCAGCCAGGAGAAGGATAATGAATAAAGACTTATCAGGTAGGAAAAAAATGTGGAAATACTAACTGCCAACCCAGAACATAAACTTTAGTTATTGAAACATCTTTATTACAATGAGGTGATTGGTTACCTACACACCTGTATGTGTGTGTATATATATATATATATATATATATATATATATATATATATATCACATATTTCTTAACTGATACAAAGTCATATCACAAAATTTATGGTAAATTTTATTCAGAGATGACCTGAGTTTGGTTACATTTCTGGAATCATGGAGTTCATTTATTCACTCAATGGACATTTGTGTGACTATCTAGATGTTGGGTGAACCAAATAATCTATGCACTTTCAAAATCCAAATATTGTAGATAGTACAAACACAAAGATATAGGTGTGACCATCGGAAATGAGTGTATCGACTACATACACAGGTACATAAAATTATTTTGGTGGGTGACACAGCTTCATGCTGGGGATAAAATGGAATGGCAGGATGGACAGTTGGGGACAGCATTTGATTGAATTCTGAATTGGTTTTCTGGGGCTTTCATACAGATTATCACAAACCGAATAGCATGCAGTTAACCCAGAGGTATTCTCCCTCAGCCTTGGAGGCTGCAAGAATGGAACCATGGCATAGGCAAGCTGTATTTTCTCTGAAGGCTCTCAGGCTGGGATCCTGTGCTTCTAGTAGTTTCTGATTTATGAAATATCTCCTATTTNAATAATAATAATAAAATAAAAAAAGAAACAAAGAAAAGAGAAAGAAAGGAGGGAAGGAAGAAAAAAAAAAAGAAAAAAAAAAAAAAAAAAAAAAAAAAAAAAAAAAAAAAAAAAAAAAAAAAAAAAAAAAAAAAAAAAAAAAAAACAGTTCTCCACCAATGAAAAGACTAAGAATGTCATCAGATAGCATCTGAGACCTACCACTGCTTTTCTATAACCTGTCTGTAGAATATATCTACAAAAACACTATGAAGCTGCTTACACTCTGGAACATGGTATTCGAGGAAAGCTGAATGTGTTTTTGCACCATGGTCACTTATGTTTGGCTCTAGAATAAACTGTCTATTAATCCCTTTGAGGTGAGAGTTATGCTTTTGTATTGACTGTCTGCACATGGCAGGTCAGTATGCAGAGAGTAAGAGACTGTGTAATGTTCAATCATAAAAGGAACATTTACAATAATTCTCTGTCCATCCCAAACCTCGGGGATCATTGTAGATTTTTTTTCATTTTTTAACTGTTTTATTAAAATTTTGTGCATTTCATACATCATTTCTCATTCCAATGTAGACTCATCTCCCCTTCCATGTCCCCCAACCCACCTGAGCTCATGCACCCTGCCATTCCTGCCCTGTATCTTTTTCTGATCCCTTTCAAAGATTTTCAAAGCAAAGGATTATTGTTCTTGGGGGAATGTTACTGTTTCAGATTCTAAGAGCCATAGGTAGTGGATGAACACTGCCAAACATGTTTCTTTGGACATGACAATGTCTCACAGTAGCAATGATTACAAGCGTAAGATCTGCACTTGAGCCAGGTAGCCAAAATCTATGCATGGGATGGGGGACTAGGAAGGGGTTCAAGAGGTTCCGAAGCTACCTGAGGAGCTATTGGTGACAGATGGTTGCTTGAAGAAGAGTCACTTTTCTTTTAAGTATGTGGTCCCTCAGAGGCCACCCATGCTCTAGTAGACAGCACATACCAATGCACACACTAGTAGCCCTAATCAAACTCCGTGGGTTAAAAAAAAAAAAAAAAGCACATATCTCTCTGCTTCTTGTGCCTGTTCGAAGACGTGAGCCTCTGCTTTGTGCTCCTGCTCCAGCACCTACTGCCACCATGCCTCCCCAACAGGATGGACTCTAATTTCCCTGGATGTGTAAGCTCCAGTAAATTCTTACATTTATAAATCCCCTTGGCCACCATGTTTTATCACAGCAACAAAAAAGTAATTAATATAAAATTGATACCAGAGAGAGGGATGTTGGCTATGAAGAACCTGACCTTGTAGGTTTCCTAGAGAAATATGGAAGACTTAGGAAGTTTGGGCTAGAGAAGTGGTTGAATGCTATAAGCAGAGATTAGTTGGCAATTCTAATAAGGGCCTGGAAGAAAGTAGTGCTGAGAACATTGTAGGTCCAGAGGGAAATAAGGACTTAAGCAGCAACTAGGAGAGTTTGGCAGAGTCTGGCTGGATTCTGCCCATTGCCTAAGAGCTTGATAAGGCAAAGTTGAAAAATAATGGACTAATTTCTTTAGCAGAGGAAATTTCAAGACAGCCTAATATAGAATTGGTGCTAGCATGGTTATTAATAGTGAACATTATGCAGAACTACAATGAAGAAGATCAAGTAGGGCACAATAAGATGGAAAATGGACAACTTTGGGTTGAAAAAGGGTACCAGGAAGCTAAATGCTGGAGTCAAGTCCTGTGTTCAAGGAGAGGATCCCTTTGATAAGGTGATTAAGATGATTAAGAAGAGGCATAGAGGATTTTATTTAAATAGTAGAAAGAGTGCTTCCAGGGCAAGACAACAATCAGGTAAGGTGGCCCAAATCTTTAATCTCAGCATTCAGGAGGCAGAGGCAGGTGAATTTCTGTGAGTTCAAACCAGTCTGGTCTACATTGCCTGGGCTACAGAGGGACCTTGTCTCAAAAACAAAAAGCAAACAATGCCGTAAGTTCCTGCTGTGCAGGAGACTGCTGGCCTCCTGGCCAGCTGTAAGATTGATGACCTCATGGCCAAACACTTGCCACAACTGATAGCTCCACTACTGCGAGGCTGGTAGAATTTCACATCCCACACACAGCCAGGAAGCTGTTGGCCTCTATGGCTTAGAGGAAGAATATGGCTTCCATGCTGCCAGGAGGGTAATGGTCTCTTGGCCAAACCCACAGCTGTGGAGTTAGTAACTCCAAATACAAACCCACAGCTGGAGGCTGCTGGCCTCCACAACCGCCTACCACCTGATCAATCAAGGAATTGCTGACCCCATGACCCAACAAGCTGAAAAGTTCGCTGTCAGATTAACAGCCTCATGATCAATCTTACTAAGAAAAATACGTGCACAGTGCAACACAGAGACATCGTCAGGTGGTACAACTTGTGGAAATCCCCCTTCATTTTTACAGGGCAAGCAGCTTACATGGTTTGGGACAGACAGCCCCCATAGTGCATGGCATCAACTCTTGGGGGCCAACGCTAGACCTTCATATCACATGTCATCCCAACTTGCATGGTATAGACAGAGATGCCCTGTGATCTTTACTCACGACCATGAATCATGTGGACTGAAATGACAGCCCCCACACACCCAAGCTCAGGTACGCCCAGAAAAAAAGAAAACAACAAAAAAAAACAACAACAACAAAAAACCCATGTGGATGAAGCAGGCTGGGGTCCATTCCAGTGTAACCTGGCAGTGCCATTCACCTGACGCTCTGGCTTTACAGACATGAAAGATGCAAGAAAGAGATTTATGTTACATGCAACAAAGCCGAAGGGACCAAGCCATCTAAGCCCTTTGGAAGAACAGTCAGAAGTGGAGGTGGAGGTGGAGCTACTGGAGCTGACGATTGCTCTCTGGTTTGGGGTTCTGGTCCAGTATTTCCTCACTGTACCCCCATTTATCCCTTTTGGAATGGGAATGTCTATTCATCTCCATTGTATGTTGAAAGTGTGCAACTTGTCTTCTGATTTTATAGGGGCTTACAATTAAGAGGTTGTCTTGAGTCTCAGAAGAGACTTTTGACTATGGACTACTGAATCAATCATATTGAGATTGGTAATGACAGTAGGGACTTTTAAGGTTGGACTAAATGAATTTTGCATTTTATATGGTCATGAACCTATGGGGGCCAAGGAGTGGAATGTGGTGGTTTGAATGAGGATGTCCCCCATAGGCTCCATGTATTTGGGCATTTTGTCTCCAGTTGGTGATGCTGCTCTGGGAGATCTTTGAAGGTGTGGCCATGCTGGAGGAAGGATATCACTGGAGGTGGGCTTAGAGAGTTCTTAAGCCTTGCAGCATCTCCATTCCTGCTTCCTGTGCCTGCTTGAAGATGTGAGCCTCTGGTTTCTTCCCCTGCTCCAGCACTTCCCGCCACCCTGAATCCCTGCCATGTCGGACTCTAATTCCCCTGGAACTGTAAGCTCAAATGAGTTCTCCCTTTAATAATAATAATAATAATAATAAAAGATCACATGCATTGGAAGGAAAATGTGGTGGGGAACTAGGGGAAAAATTGGAGACAAGTGAATGGGGGGTAAATTTGATCAAAGCACATATGTATGCTTGAATTGATCAAATAAAACAAAAATCAAAGGCTGAAAGTAATGAAATGAAATCTATGAAATCGGGGAAGTCTTGAAAATCAGGTAAGGTAGTTATAGCGCCACTTTTTCAATTCTGGAAGCATAGATATCTAAAATTAACATATTAAGTTATAGATGAATGACTATTAATCCATATTCTAATTGAGCATTATTCCTCTGAAGAATTAAGTATGAGAAAATTTCCAGATTCTATTTCTGATAATGGGAAGAAAAGCATGGAAGAGAAAATATTGCATTGTACAATAATTTTATTACACTAATGTTTTGTTCCTTCCATCAGTCAATACATATCAAATATATATTAAAGGTTAACATACACATGAGGATATGAAATTCACCCTAGCAGATAAACACATAGGGAAAAAAAAGGAGAAATAACCCCAAATGTTATTTTTGGAGTTGAAATGACATTCATCCACATGTATAAGGAGACTCCAGGTAATTTTAAAAAAAGATAGGAAGTTTTAGGGTACTTCTTTACATAGTACCTTAAAGTCTTCATTAATAGATAATACTTAAAATAGAAGTTGAGCTTGTGTTTCTTCTTGATGTAGAGATCTTCTAAATTCTAGATTAAAAATATTTTATCATAACTCCTGCCAAGATATATTAAGGTGATGTGTCAGTAAATAAAATGGTTACCACAGAAGAGGATAGGTATTGGGATCCCTAGGATGCATGTAAATGCCAAATGGTCAAGGTGGGCCCCTTTAATTCCAGCATTCTGGTGGCAGAGACTGGGAGTGCTATGCAAGTTGTCCATCTGCACCAGTCCTATGAGTTATCTCTATTTTAATTGAGAAAACCTGCCTCAACAAATAAGATGGAGAGGGTTTGAGGAAGATTACCATTACACACATATACAGGGCACACACATACACATACACATACACACACACACACATGCACACACACACACACACTTGTACACATATATGCCAAATACCATTCAAGCTTCCACCTACATTTACATATTTGTGATCATTTATAAGACACACAGTGCCTAAATATTTTCTTAAAAATAAAGATCGTAAAATCCAAACATGTGTCTATGCTAAAGTAACCTACCATAACTATTAGTGCTGCTTAAATACCTATATATCTAATTGCTTGTTCTTCATTAGTAGGATCGAAAGGTTATTCCTGGACAAACTGTCAGCCCATGAAAGGAAACAGCCAGAATTGACCAGAGTCCAAGTCAACAGCTCCAGAGAGAGTGGACTGTTTTACCTCTCATCCACCTGTGCCCCTTTTCTAAGCCTAGGGAACAACCTGCGGAAGAGGGGGCGTGGTAGAATGTAAGGGCTGCGATTGGGGTGAATGGTGAAACTACAGCAATGTAGTCTGGACACTCATTTGATCAACTTGATTGAACAAACAACCTGTCACCCCCCACTGGATGGTGGGGCTGTAGGTGTTTGGGCACAACAGCCTGCAGATAGGTTTTGCATGAAGGATGCTTGTACTCATGGATTATCACTTATAGCTAAAAACTAAAAATGAAAAAAAAAACTGAGAGAAAGATGCGGACGTAATGGAAGAATCGCAGATCTGGGATGGGATGGGGGTGGGGGGGGGGAAAGGGAAATAAGCCTGAACTGAATTGGAAAAAATATGAAATGCACAAGCATCAATAAAAACTAATTTTTTAAAAAAAAATATGACGTAATGGGCATGGTGGTACAAATCTGTACATGTTTATAGCTTATGTGACAGGAAGGTAGGAGGGTCAAAAGTTCAATGTGGCCCCGTTGTTACATAGTGAGGTTTGACTACATGAGGCACCTAAGCAATAATACATAAATAAACAATAATGATACTCATGTACATAATACAGAAATTTCAACTTGTCAGGGATGGAGAGATGGCAGAGTAGATAAGAGTGCTGGCTTCTATTGCAGGGACCCATTTTCAGTTCCCATCATCTACATGGTGCGAAAACAACCTCCTAACTCCAGTTCCAAGGAGGTCAATGCCCTCTACTCTCTGGGCACTTTACATGATGTACACTACATCACATACAAACAAAAAAAAAAAAAATTCTTAAAAAAAAAAAAGAAGATTAAAAAAGAAATTTCAATTTTTCACTTAGAAGCTGTCAGATCCTATTATCATAAGACAGTCATTTCAGAGGCTGAGTTTATTGATGTCTCTGAGATTTGCTGGTGCCTTGTCATATGGTACACAACACAAGACTCAGATTTTATGTCACTGAATAACATAATGGAGCAACATACTCACAGGAAAGAGTTTTAATGTTTCCTCATCCAAATACAAATTTCAAATCTCAGGTCCAAAAGATCTTCAAGGCAGAAACACTGAGTCGTGAGAATTTTTTTTTAATTTAATTTTATTGATGCTTTGTGCATTTCATACACTTTTTCCAATTCAGTTCAGGCGCTTATTTCCCCTTCCCCTCCCCCCCACCCCCACCCCATCCCAAAATCATGACATCTCCTAACTGTCCTGCATCTTCTCTAGTTTTTTTTTTTTTTCATTTTTAGCTATAAGTGATAATCCATGAGTACAAGCATCCTTCATGCAAAACCTATCTGCAGGCTGTTGTGCCCAAACACCTACAGCCCCACCATCCAGTGGGGGGTGACAGGTTGTTTGTTCAATCAAGTTGATCAAATGAGTGTCCAGACTACATTGCTGTAGTTTCACCATTCACCCCAATCGCAGCCCTTACATTCTACCATGCCCCCTCTTCCGCAGATTGTTCCCTAGGCTTAGAAAAGGGGCACAGGTGGATGAGAGGTAAAACAGTCCACTCTCTCTGGAGCTGTTGACTTGGACTCTGGTCAATTCTGGCTGTTTCCTTTCATGGGCTGACAGTTTGTCCAGGAATAACCTTTCGATCCTACTAATGAAGCACAAGCAATTAGATATATAGGTATTTAAGCAGCATTAATAGTTATGGTAGGTTACTTTAGCATAGACACATATGTTTGGACACTACGGCACATTTTGTAAAACAAAGAAAATAGGCGTTAAGGAAAAAAAAAAAACTTTGTCAATGTTAAGATCAAAGTCTAAAATAGGGCTTGGGACAAGCTTTTCATCCTAAGCACTTCACAGGAAAAGCTATCTCAGTCACTTGCTACATCATCTCTAAGGATCTGTGTTGGCAGTATGGAATTCCCTCCATCTTTTTTTTTTTCTTCTGTTCAACCTGCCAATAAAGATAACATTTACAGAATCAAAAACACCTTCCTGAAAACTGAAACACTCATGAACATTTAAAAAACAGAAAAATATTACACACTGGAAAATTAATGGGGAAAAATTTATGAAACAGATATTACAATTCAGTGAGTTTACATATTACAATGTCAACATAGTGTTTTGTAGTTTAAACACTAGGTGGTAGTATATTGAATGTAAGTGTATGTATTTCCTTTCTTTGCTTTTTTTGTTTTAAAAATTTTTAATTTATTTTTTATGTGTATGAATGTACTGTCTGCATGTAGGTTTGTGCACCCGTGTCATGCAAAGAAAGGGGCTGGAGAGATGGCCTAGTGGTTAAAAGCACCGACTGCTCTTGCAGAGGACCCTGGTTCCATCTCCAGCACCCATATGGCGGCTGAGAACCATCTTTAACCCCATTTCCAAGGGGAATCTGACACTCTCTTCTGACTTCCGGCATTTCACGACATGGGTGACCTTTCTGTTCTGGTGGCATTCATCATTCCTCCCAGCACTCTGAAAACTAGCCAGTAGAGATAAAAATTGAGGTCACTAGCAGCTTGATTTCTCCTGGTTTGGTCTATAACTCATGTGTGTAGTGTTTTAACAAGAAGGTCTTACCACAAATTTCAAGTGGATAACTAAGCGAAGGGGCAATGGACATCATTGTATGAGAGTTAATGGGAACCCTTGTCATTGGCTTCAAAATAGGGAGTCACTTCCTGGCATTGTACTCGTACTTTGTTTTTGGTAACCTATGGTGTCGTGTGTGTGTATGTGTGTGGGGGGTTCCCCTGTTATAGGATAACTCCTTTTAATCACTTTTTATATTGTATTCATATACATAAAGAAGATTCTAGCCGGGCGTGGGGGCGCACGCCTTTAATCCTAGCACTTGGGAGGCAGAGGCAGGCGGATCTTTGTGAGTTCAAGGCTAGCCTGGTCTACATTGTGAGTTCCAGGACAGCTGGGGCTACAGGGAGACCCTGTCTCGAAAAGACAAAAAAAAAAATTCTATATTGGTAGATTTCCACTTGACTTTTTCTAAAGACCTTTAGTGTTGGCTATTACCCTTCCCACACTCCTTCTTCTCTCTTGCATTCCCATTCCCCACCCCATTTAACCAGTCCTAGTCCATTATTCCCAAGGTACTGACCTTAGAACTTCATTCTTACTGGCTATCTTTCATAGTGCTGGAAAATGTTATACATGCTACTAGAAAAGTAAAAGTAAATTTTGCCCAGCTGTGACTGTTAAGAAAGTAATGACTTTTTGTTCTATGAACAGATTAATGCACCTCTGGCTTCTCACCAGAAGCTTCCTCATTGAACAGATGTTAATTAACACAGAAACTCACAGCTGGCTAACATGCAGAAAATAAGAGAGACTGCTGAGAATTTATCTATGAAGAGGATATCGACATCAACTTTCTGCTTCCAAAAGATGAGGAATCATTGTTGAAGAGGGTCGTGGAAAGATGGTAAGAGCTAGGAAAGGTAGCTGAGGACCACCAGGACATGGGATTTTCCAGTTGCTCATATTATCTCACACCAACAGTCACAGCATGCACAAAACCCACATGATTTCAAGCCAGGCAAAATCCCAGTATAGAAGTGAGGAACTGGGTACAAAGCCCCAGTCCTAGCTGAGGAACTATTGGTAACAGATAGCTGCTGGAAGATGCAGAAAGCATCAGTTTTCTTTAAGGTGTGCTTCTGGCAGGCCAACCAGACACTGAGGGATGGACTCACACCAAAGGGCACTGGGGACACAAATCTGGTCCTCCAAGTATCGCATATAGTATACTATATATATGTATATATATGATATATATATTATCGTATAATATCGATGAGTAACATAATGAAATCAGGGAGGGTACAAAGGGATTGTGCAGACAGGGAAGGGATATTAAATGCTCAAAATAGGTTGCTTGGAATTCACATAAACTGAATACAAAATGAAAAAGCAATGATTTTGAAAGGCTGATTCCATCTTCATAAATATATTCAAGGTTATGCTAAGGGCTCAAATAGAAAAATAGTTATATTTTTTAGCATAATGAGAAAAGTTTATTTTTATTGCTTTTTTATTATGAAACCGTGAAATATATAGCAGGACCAAAAAATGTCTCTTCTCAGATTTCTTTAACAATTATTAAAAGAAAAATTGACATAAAGATAAAACAAGATTTAATAAAAACAATCAAATTATTAAAGAGAATCATCAACAGCATAATAATTCTATAAAACACATATTCCCATGAACAGTAACTAGGCTAATATTTCATAGTTTGTAAAACCTAATTAGGTCATGGCACCATCGCTGTTCTATGAATGACAGGAATATATGTTATACAAACAGTCTGCCATGAGCAGATGGCAGGGAAGTGAGATTAGGATTCATATTGTGAAGTAAAATTCTTCATTAGCAAAAAATATTTTCACGTTATAATTCATGACTTAGGAAGCATTGTAAGTCTACATGAGTATTGTGTCACTTAGCACAGAGATATATCCTTAGAAATATGACTTTAAGTGGTTTGTTTTTACTATCTAATTATAGAATTAATATTAAACTCCAGATATGAAGTCATATATACCATTGCTAAACAAGTTTATAGAGGACCACAGACATCTATGTATCCTATGGTTATTATACTTTTACTTCATAGTATTTACATAATTTTATAAGCTGTAAAAAACTTATTAAATTTTGACAATTTCTTACGGAAATTTATTTTTTTTCAAATTTAGTTTGAAATGTTAATTGCATTTTTGCAAAAATTGAGTTTTCACCAAAATATAGTGACCATGAGTGATTACTGCACTGAAATATTTATAAACTGAAAATTTATAATGCTTTTGACCTCACCAAACATATGTAAGGTAATGTTCATTTTAAAGGAACCTCAGCAATGGTTTTTCTGTGGAAATTTATATTACTCTATGATCACTCAATTGCAATATCTCTCCAAATATGTAAGCAAGAAATTTATCTTACTGTAAGTAACCAAGGAACCCTATAGGGAGAATAGTAAACAGAGCTTCCAATCTCTATGGTATGGATGAGTCAGCACACTGGTAAGCTACAGCGAGCATCTACACATTTCCATTGGCCCCATACATGGAAGAAATTGTTTGTATGCTGTCATAGTCATTTCATACACCACTATTTACAATGTTAGCTCTGTGGACCCAAATGCAAACAAAAAGCCACAACAGATTTTCATTAGAAAATGAAGTACACTAGTATTAAGAGAAACAGGCTCTGCAGTGTGTTATTCTCTAGTTCTGACTGTCTCTGAGTTGATATCAACAGTGTCTAACTTTAGCACCTTAGGTGACAACTATCAATAAATGTACCCTGAGGTAAATAATCCTGGAGTCAAAAAAAAAAAAAGGATTTGAGCAAACAAACAAAGAAAGGATCGTTGTAATTTAAAAATTTGGGAATTTATTCATATTATACAAATGCAGATTTACTGTTTGTTTTAAGTATTCCTTTAAAATTATTTCCTCAGATCTGAAATCTCCCAAAACCAGCTGAAGCACAGGAAGGTAGGTAGGAGCTGGGTGCTTCAGCAAGGATGATTGTTGTTTGACTTAATCTAGTTAATCCAGTTGTCATTGGCTTATTTGGCTTTTGTGGCTCTGGGGTCGGAGTTATCCTCCCAGCTGGTATAAAAGTTAGGGGTGTGTGAGTCTTGAGATCTGAGATCTCCCAAAACTAGCTGAAGCACAGTTATTGGGGTACAGGCTAAAGAGCACCCCCCCACACCAACTGGGATTACAAAGGCATCTGAAGGAGGCAAGCAAAGCAAGCCTTCAACACAGTGAAGAGGCATTTGGGACTCACATTGGAATACAGGCAAGGAGAAGCCCATATGCCGGGAACACGAAGAAGAGACAATGCAGGAAAGGGGCAGGATAATCCCCCGCACCAAGCTCTACCAACCCTATGGAAGATTCCTACAGTGGGATCCCCCTGGGGATGGTCCAGGACACAGATATCAGAAACAGAATTGTGAACATACTTAAAGAACTATAAGATTATAAAGATCAAATCAAAGATTTAAGAAAAGAGAATGAAAAACTCAAGAAGGACCTAGAGAGAGAGAATGACAAACTCTAGAAAGAAGTGGAAACACTGAAAAGATCCCATGTTGAAAAAGATAAGGAAACCAACCAGTGAAGCAAAGAGCTACAGGAAGAGATTGAGAAGCTCCAAAAGGAAGTGGAAATACTAAAGCAATCAGAAGAGGAAATGAAATAGGAAATCAAACACTCATCCAATCAAGAGGAAAGGAATGGAAAAGGCCTCAGAAGCAGAATGGAGGAAGCCAGAACCAAGAATATTTTTTTTTTTTTTCCAGACCTGGAAGATAACATTCGAGAACAACAAAAACCTCAGTAAAGATTATGAAATTTTTAAAAATTCCACAAAAGTGGAACAACCAGGAACTGTTGGGACACTATGAAAAGATCAAACCTCCACATCTATAGAATAGGGAAGGAGAAGAATCCAAGAGAATGGTATTGATAGATCTTGAGTAATAATAGATAAATTTCCCAAACTAAAAAAAGACAAACCAATACAATACAAGAAACACATAGAACTCAAACCGACAAGATCAGAAAAGAAACTCCATGCCATATCAATTAAAAACTAGACGCCCAAAACAGACAAAAATTCTGAATCACAACTGACTTCTCAGTGCAAAAATTATGAAAGCAAAAGAGAACATGGAGCAAAGCATTCCCCATGTTAATGGACTATAGATGCCAACCCAGGTTACTATACCCCGCAAAAATGTCGATTATAGTTGAAGGAGAGAGAAAAATCTTCCATGACATAAACAAGATGAAAGAATACATGTCCAGAAAACCAACCCTTCAGAGAATACTTGAAGCAATTCAAAGGACAGAAGAAAGGAGCAACCATCCCCAGGCAACTAGAGAAATTAATAAAAGCATAACTGAAGTAGAAACCTAGACCAAAATCGCAAATTGATAATAAGGCAAAAGAAAGCAGCACACATCTATCAGTTATATTAATACTAAAATATAATGACTAAATTCCCCAATCAAAAGACATAGACTGGGAGATTGTATTAGTAAAGAGAATCCATCGATATGTGTCTACAAAAGAAACACTCCTCCTTCAAGGACAGGCCCACCTTAAAGTGAAAGGATGGGAAAAAATATTCCAAGCAAATGGTACCAAAAAAAAAAGCAGGTGTTTCTATTTTAATATCAGAACAAACTAGACTTCAAAGTAAGAGAAATTTAGAAGAGACAAAGAAGGCTATTACATTTTTATCAAAGGAACAATTCACCATGAAGATTTCACAATTATGAATATACAGGCACCAAATTCTAGTGCACCAAACTTTATAAAGACAATTCTCGAGGACCAGAAGGCACAGAACAACTCCAGTACACTCATAGTAGGGGACTTCAATACCCTACTGAGACCTTTGGACAGGTCAACATGACAAAGAATAAACAGAGAGATATCTGAACTGAATGATATGATATACCAAATGGACCTCACAGATATCTACCAAATATTCCACCCTAATACCAGAGAATACACTTTTGACTCAGCACCCAATGGAACATTCTCCAAAATTGACAATATACTGGGACACAGAAGAAACCTCCACAAATACAAAAAGATTGAAGTAATGTCATGCATTCTATTAGACCACAATGCAAAAAGCTAGCTATCAACACCAGGATAAGCCCTAATTATCTACAAGAACACATGGAGACTAAACAAAAAAAAAAAAAAAAAAGAGAGATAAAGAAAGAAATAAAAGCATTCCCGGAACTGATGTGACAATGATATACAACACAAACAAAACCTATGGGTACTTTAACATCCGTCCTAAGAAAGTAAGTTTATAGCCCTGGTGCCCACATTAAAAAGCAAAAGAGCACAGGTGAAACCAACACTGCAGCTAAAAAACACCTGAGACTACAACAGGGAACCCTAAAAGCAACAGACAGGAAAAGAAAATAAAAACACACCGCAGAAATCAAGAAATAGCAAACAAAGAGAAAAACAATACAAAAAAAATCAATGAATCCAAGTTGGTTCTTTGAAAGAATAACAAGAATAGACAGACCTCTAGCCCAGTTAACCAAGGAAAGAAGGAACAACTCCAATCAATACAATCTGTGTGAAAGGGAAATATCACAGCAGCCAGGAAAAGGTCCCGAAACATCTATGCGGAATACTTCAAAACCTGTACTCTACCAAGTTTGAAAACCTAGAAGAAATGGATGAATATCTGAAATCCTGGGAATCAACAAAGCTCAACCAAGAAGAGATTCAAAAGCTTAAACAGACCATAGTACATGAAAAAATTGAAAAATGTAATAAGAAACCTCCCAACTAAAAAAAAAAAGCCCAGGGCCCAGATGGTTGTCACAGCAAAATTCTATAAAACATTTCAAAAAGACTTACAAACCATTATTACTCAAATTGTTTAGAAGGATATAAACAGAGGGAATTCCCCCAATTTCCTTTTATGAAGCCAGCATCACCTATACAAAAACCAGGCAAAGATACAACCCAAAAAGGGAACTATGGAACCATCTCCCTAATGAAAACAGGTGCCAAATTCTAAACAGGATACTGGCAAAATTGCACACAGACCCACATGCAAGAAGATCATCTATCATGACCAAGTTGGATTCAACCAGAGATGCAGGGATGGTTCAACATATGAAAAATCAATAACACATATTCAAGCATATAAATGGACTGAAAGAAAAAAAAAAAAAAAAAAAAAAAAAAAAAAAAACTTGACAAAATCCAGCATCCTTCCTGCTTAAAGTCCTTAGAGGGAATTGGATTGAAGGATCATTCCTCAATTGTAATCAAAGCCATATACAGGAAACCCAAGCCAATATCATCCTAAATGGGGAAACTATCAAACATTCCATTTTAAGGTAGGAACTCAGCAAGGCTGGCCCCCTCTCACCATTCCTCTTCAATATAGTGCTTAAACACTTGCTAGGACAATAAGGCAAGAAAAAGGAACAATTAAAGGAGCACTAATTAGAAAAGAGGAAGCCAAGCTATCCCTTTTGTCTTATGATATGCATGTGTTTACTAAAGGCTGCTAAAAACCCAAAAACTGTCTAGAAACGATTAAGAGTTCAGTAAAATAACGGATACAAAAGTAACCTGGAAAATCAGTAGCCGTTCTTTACACCAACAACAAACAACTGGAGAACGGAATTCAAGAGACCTTCCCACTCACAATAAACTCACAAACAATAAAATACCTAGGAACAAAACAACCAAAGAACAACAAAGATCTCTACAGCAAAAAAAAAAATTTAATCCCCTGAAGAAGGAAACTGAAGAAGACATCAGAAGATGGAAAACCTCCCATGCTCAGGATTGTGAAATATCAATATAGTTAAAAATGTCCATTCTACCCAAACTCTTTATGGTTTTCATATTTAATTCTAATTAAAATCTCCAAGAAGCTTCTTCACAGGCTTGGAGAAAGAAGTCCTTAATTTACATTTGTAAAAAAAAAGGACCCCGAAAGCCAAAATCAACCCTGGACTGGAAAGAGCATAAGGGGGGGGCTCTGTACTACCAGACTTCAAAGTTACTACAGGGCGTATAGTCATAAAAACAACCGGGTACTGGAACAGAAACAGACCTGTGACCAAGAGGAACAAAACTGAAGATCAAACTGAGCACATACAATTTCAGCCATTTTCATATTTGACAAGGGGCACAAAAAGACACATGGAGGAAAGGCAGCCATCTTCAGTAAGTGGTATGGCACAAAACTGGATCACCACTTGTAAAAGAATGAACTAAAACCCCTACCTCTCGCCCTGTACAAAAGTCAACTCTAGATTGGATTAAAGACCTCAATGTGAAACCCCAAACTCTGATGATGTGAAAAAGAAAAGTTGGCAGCAGGACAGACATAGCATAGGAAAATACTCTAAATCAGACAGCCGCTGCACAAGAATTAAGTCGACAATTGACAAATGGGACCTCATTAAACTCAAAAGCTTCTGTATATCAAAAGAACGATCAAGGAGTGAAGATAAATCCCACAGGTGGGAGGAAACCTCACCACAGAAACATCTGACAAAGCATTGGATTTCCAGAATTATATAAACTACTCCAAAAAACAAAGAAAAAAAATGACCCACTCAATAGATGGAGCAAAGAGGTGAACAGAGACTTCACAAGTGAGGAGGAATTAGAGATGGCTGAGAAACATCTTAAGAAAGTGTTCACACATCATTAATATTTAAGGAAATGCAAAAATAAAACCACTTTAAAATATCAATTTACTCCAATAAGACTGGCTAGGATCAAGAAACAAATGTATACCCAGTGCTGGAGAGGTTGTGGGGAAAGGGGAACACTCATCCACTGCTGTGGGAATTAAAACTGGTACAGCCACTATGGAAAGCAGTGTGGAGAACTCTTGGAAGACTTGGAATGAACTTGCCCCCCGACCCAGCCATACCATTCCTGGGTATGACCACAAAGACTCATCTTACTGCAGAGATAAGTGCACAACCATGTTTATTGCAGGTTCCTCACAAACAAGGAGCTGGAACCAACCCAAGTGCCCCTTAACTGTGAGGAGTGGATAGAGAAAAGTGGGGTACATCTACACAATGGATTCTATGCAGCAGTAAAGAAAGATGACATCATGAAATTGCAGGTAAATGGTGGAACTAGAAGCTATTATGTAAGTGAAGTAACAAAGCCAGAAAAAGAAAGGATGAATGGATATCCCTCATTTTGTGGGTGCTAGTGACAATCACCTGTAGAAGTATTTCTTGTGCAGGGCTCCTTGAGCTTATGTCCATGTAGTTGGGAGTGGTGCATATTGGGAAGAACACGATAACATAAAAGACTGCGTCAAGAAACTGATTGAACAGTCGAAGTTCTGCTCAAAACGTATTTATATCGAGAATCTTGAGAAATCCTGAGAAAAAGATGAAAAACATGTGGCAGAATGCATGAGCTTGGTGGGGTGGGGTGGGGTAAGACGGGCACAGGTTCTAGATTATTAAAAAAATAAAAAAAAAAAAAATAAATAAAAAGAATAAATAAACTTTAAAAATGTATGTGCATTTCAGAATTTTAACTGCTGTATGTGAATGGTTTTTGTAGTTCCCCTTTCATTCTGAATATAAGCTTGAGAAGCTTAATATGTAATTATCATGTGAGAGAGAAAAATGCGGTAAAAGAATTTTTGTATTCTTGTTTTTTGTATTGTCTAAATTTGTTACTGTAATTTATTTCTTTTTATTGTGAATTTTTATGTGCAGTAAATGAGCCTGAGCTAGGTGTGATGGAAAATTTAATTTGAACAGTTACTTTGTGACCCCATGGATATATTTTGAAATGAGTTGATGGACATAAAAGTAGCTGTGAAGACTTCACTAAATGTGAAGAAATGTTTAATATATAACTCAGTAAATGACCATGTTCCAGTCAGGTGTAAAGCGAGCTTCCAGTAGAATGTACAGCAATTAACATTACCCCTTATCCACAATCTGAGATCTGCCCCACTACCCTACACTTTTAGTAATTATATGAAATGGAATCTCCCTTTCTCATCATAGCAAATTAGCAAGAGTTATGCATTAACCTCTGTTAAACCATAACTGTGGCATGATAATAAAAAAAATTATACAAGTCATACACCATTAGCTTGATTTTCATTCCATGCCTATAAGTGCATTACGATAAGCAGATTACATTATGCCTGGATTATGCTATCCACATTCAAACAAACAGGACTAAAAATATTTGAAAATAACTAGTGGATTTCTACTGCTTCAGGGGTAATTATTTTCTAAACTATAGACTATAACAAGTAGTTATTTATTAATATATTATTTATAATTGCATTCATTTTAAAAGACACCAAATGCTGGAGAGATTGCAGGGAAAGGGGAACATTCATCTACTGCTGGTGGGAATGTAAACTTGTACAACCATTATGGAAAGCAGTGTGGAGAACCCTTAAAAGATTCACAATGAACCTACCACCTGACCCAGTCATACCACTCCTTGATATATACCCAAAAGATTCATCCTACCACAAAGATACATGCACATCCATGTTCATTGCAGTGAAGATCTGGAACCAACCCAAATGCCCCTCAACTGATGAGTGAATGACAAAACTGTGGTACATCTACATAATGGAGCACTATTCAGTGGTAAAGACAGATGACATGATGAACTTTGCAAGTAAATGGATGGAACATGAAGCCATTATGCTAAGTGAAGTAACACAATCCCAGAAAAACAAATGGTGAATGTTTTCCCTCATTTGTGGATGCTAACACCAAATCCCTAGTTGAAAGGCAAGCTGAACAACATTATTGTTATATTTTTCTTTATCTGAAAGCAACTATGTTGTTATAATGTAAATCTCCCAAGGGGCTATAGAATCAACCCACCACTTATTTTTCAGACTCTATAATTACTGTATATGGATGGAAAGTATATATTCATATTTTAGAGTAATATAAAATTAAAGGAGGGGAATGTAAATTCCTAAACATAAAAAAAACCAAGAGAAAGATGCAGGACAGTTATGACAAAATGCATGATCTGGGATGGGGTGGAGGGAAGGGAAAAGGGACTACGTGTAAACTGAACTGAAAAATGATGTCTGAAATACACAAAACTTCAATAAAAGAATTATATTTAAAAAGTAATCTAAGATGATGTACGTTATATGAGGATAATGTGCCTGTGTTTAAAGAGGACTGCAGTATTCCATGAATTTGATATCCATAGGAGGTTTTGGAATCAATAATCTACAAATACAAACCGTACTTCCCTCTTTTGTTTATTTATTTATTTTTTTTTATGTTTTTGAAGACAGGGCCTCCCTGTAGTTCCAGCTGTTCTGGAACTTACTATGTAGATCAGGCTGGCCTTGAAATCACAGATATCTGCCTGCCTCTGCCTCTCAAGTGCTAGGATTAAAGGAGTGGACCACCATGCTGGGCTTCAACTTGGTTTTGAAGATAGTAGGACACTTCCGAAGGATCAGTCAACATGTATCTTTCTGTGAACAAAATGATGAACTACTGTAATTTGTGCAAGCTCCTCAAATGTGCAAAACTCAAGAAGTCATGACATGTTGGGCTTTTAAACTTAATCTGAACCTTTTCAGGTTCATGGAACATGATGAAAGAGAGATAAGTGAAGAGTTGTGAGTTAGGGTGACTTGGGGTGAAATGCCCTCTTCTGGACATGGCAGGTAATTCTGGGATCTAACAGTAAGCAGCTGTTAGTTACTCTGCAGTTGGCCAGTACAAGATTGGTCCTGTTAGTCCAAAGTCAATGTGAGAGGGGCTTACAAGGTGCTACTATTCCATTCTGTTGAACTATTTTCTAGTGATAGAAGCCACAAAGGCAAGCATTGTCTTTAAATAAGAAATCACTGATAAATCAATAGATTCCATAAGATAGCTCCAATCATGGGGAAAAAATGGAAAGAAGAATACAAGACAAAACTGAATTAGCAAAATCTAATTTGTATACAATGAAGTATAAGTGGTTGTAGTGCATTAGAATAAAATAAAAGTAAAAGTGAGGGCTGTAGAAGCTTCTTCCTGGATCCTTCCATTTGTTTGCATGTGCACATGACAGGGTCCTTTGAATTTGCAGACTCTTGCCCTTCTGTGATTGATACTGCTGATGAGTCTGAATTTCACAAATGTCTGATGTCCAACAGTGCTATATCCACCTTTTATCTTTCCTTCTGTGCAAATCAGGGACCTCTGCTGTCTACACTTCACTTTGTAATGTGTGAGCAGAGCAGGGTCCTTTCTCCTTTCAGTGTCCCTCTTCATCATAACTACTCCCCAGGGTGGCTAGTATTCTGACTGCAGAGTTTCTCTTATGTGCACTCGTTCTGTGGGAAGCAGCCATGCAAGTCTATCTGCAGTTTAATAAAATGACGGACCCTTCAAACACTTTGTCTAGAAATCTTGAGGAAGTTTGAAAGGAAGTTCTTTGTTTCAAAAAGACCAAAAAATAAATAAATAAAACTTTTCAATTTGACTGAAAGACACAGTATTTGAATCTGCACTACTTAGATATCCTCATCTGGAGTGCTAACGTAGAAAATACTAGGTAAGTATAATAACCCAGTCCTATAATCACTTCAGAAAATAGGTTGTATAAACTTTGAAACTAATCCAGAAGTTAAAATGATAATGTGAAATGTTTCTGTGTGAAATTTGAAGATATCTCTTTTGTCATTTCCTTCTATTCTCTAGACTCCAGCCGTCTTTCTCACCAGTTGAACTTTAAATTCTGCCCCCCCAAGAGATCATTTAATTGTTTTCTATTGCACAGATCCTAATGTATAATGCAGAAGGGGCTAACAAAACCTCAAAGAATTTCAAACCCACTTCAGTAGATGTTGAATGGCTCAAAAATACACCAGTTGTCCTCAGCCACTAATAAGAAAGGCAACTTTATTTGGATTTAACAGATGCTCTCCTTTGAGGCACTTAAAAGCAAACATATGATGTTTATTAACGATTCGTCCAATTTTCCCTTGCATATATTGACTGTTTGAAGTGACTAAGCAAGTTTATCATATTTAAAGTCCACAATAGAAAGTATTGATTAGTAGAACTTAGTGTAATAGAAGGCTAGGAAATTTAAAATAAAATTTAATATG
Source organism: Rhizomys pruinosus (assembly GCA_009823505.1). NCBI lineage: Eukaryota > Metazoa > Chordata > Mammalia > Rodentia > Spalacidae > Rhizomys > Rhizomys pruinosus. Next base: position 2,598,407 of record VZQC01002949.1, read on the forward strand.
ATCAATCAGAGATTCTTTTCATATAACAACAGAGTATGTAGTTAAATACATAAAAAAGTTTTATCAAGATCTTTAAAATGCATGTCTTCATTTTAAGTGCTCTGGTTTAACAAAACATATTGAAAGTAAAGCTAATTTTTTTATTTTCTGATGGAAAATTATTGGAAGATGATGGTGTTTTACTTATGGCTGTGTTCTCATAAAATATGGCAGAGTAGGCTTCAGGTGTGAAATATAAAATTTCTGAAAAGATTTAAATATGCGAAATTTTTTTCCATGGTAGTTTTGGAATGGAAGAAGAAACATTTCTGTTTCATAAAATATTAAACATTATTTTAAAAATAATTCCATATTCTTTTGTGCTTGTCATTCATTTCAGATTTTGCTTTTATGTTGCAAGTATGATGAATATTGCTTCTTTCTGAGAAATAAATACTGATCAATTAAAGTAACTTAATGAATTGTCTTCATTAAGCAGGATTTATATATATATATATATATATATATATATATATCATCTGTAGCCTGATATGAATACACTCAAAGATTATTAATACATATTAATCTATTGCTATTACTATTATTAATTATTATTAACACTATGCCATCATTTATTCTGATAAGGAAACAGAGACAGCGCCAGTCTTTCTCCTTATGTAGTTTACATTCTTGTGTTTATGTTAATGTGTGAGCCATACCATTCAGAGTTTGAGGGTTTTTGTTTACTTCAAATGGAAGACAAACCTGACAAAATATATAACATGAGTATTGTTTGAATGAAAATATTGGTTTCTGATTACATTTTTATAAAAGTTAACAGCTGGATCTTCACTTATGCATATATCAATTATCCTTCACATATTTTTTTATTGATGCTTGAATTTTCATAATCATGTTTCCAATTCAGTTCAGGCATATATCCCCTTCCCTTCCCCTCCACCCCACCCTACCCATCCCAGATCATTTTGCCGTAAGTTTTTCCCTGCATTTTCCTGCTTTTTTTGTTTTGTTTTTTTTCATTTTTTTTTAACCAATAAGTGATAATTTGTGAGTACAAGCATCCTTCATGTAAAACTAATTTGCAAGCAGTTGTGCCCAAACCCACACGCGTTCATGTGGTCCACCATCCAGCAGGGGGGGCTGTATGTTCATCAAGTTGATCAAATGAGTGTCCAGCTCTATAGTGTTGTAGTTTCACCATTAACCCCAATCGCAGAAGGCCCTTACATTCTACCATGCCCCTCTTCGCAGAGTTTTAGCTGGGCTTAGAAAAGGGGCACAGTGGATAAAGCAAACACTCTACTCTTCTTGGAGCTGATGTCTTGGTCTTAGTCAGTTCTGGCTGTTTTTTTCATGGGCTGACAGCTTGTCCAGGCATAACCTTTCGATCCTACTAATGAAGCAGCAAATTAGATATTTAGGTAAAACAGTATAATATATAGCTTTCGATCCTACTAATGAAGCACACACAATTAGATATATATGTATTTATAGTACTAATTGTTTGATGGTAGGTTTCTTTGGTATAGGACACAGATGTTTGGATGGTATGTTAATTCATGATTTACATTTTTTTGTTAAGTTGGCAGGGTCTTCGTGTGGTTTATAACATCTCCTAACCATTAGAGGATGTAAGCTTGTGGTCACAGCTGAGTTATTCCTCCAAGGAGAGAGCTAATAGCCCCATGAATTTTGGGTATTACAGACATATGGCTGCCAAGCTCCTTGCCTCCAAATTGGGTATCTGCAGGAAGAGAGGCGTAAGGCCCTGCTGTTGAAGACCTGATTAAACATGGGAAAGATGTATAGACCGCACTTGCAATTGTCACAGATGGTCTCTGGTATGCCAGAGAGTGTCCCAAAGACCACTAAACCCATAAAGGCAAATATAGGTCCCTTGAGTCATGCAAGACTCCTCCGTTCAGCACCAGCTAACGTCATCTGCGAAATACTGTGCAGCAGTGGCAGCCATATGTCTGTATATCCTTCACATATTTTTAAATATTATCCTTGCTTAAAATTTAAGTTGATCAATGCCCTTAAAGGTACAAGAGTAAAAATATGTTTTATAGATATTCAAGGTCAGTTGCATCTTTCTTGCTTGCTTGCTTTCTTGCTTTCTTTCCTTCTTTCTTTCTTTTGTTATATTTTGGTTTTTCTTTTTTTTTTCAATTTTATTTATTTCCGTATGTGTACGAATGTATTGTCTGCATGCAATTCTATGCACCCGTGACGTGCAACGCCACGGAGGTCAGAAGACGGTGTCGGACTCCCCTGGAACTGGATTTCTCCTGGAATTGGAGTTTCAGATGGCTCTCGGCCGCCATGTGGGTGCTGGGGATCGAACCCGGGTCCTCTGCAAGAACAGTTGGTGCTCTTAACCGCTAGGCCATCTCTCCAGCCCCTATTTTGGTTTTTCAAGAGAAGCTTTTCCTGTTGCTCTAGCAAGCCTGAAACTCACCATGTAGACCATACTGGCCTCCATCTCACAGAGATCCCCCTGCCTCTGCCTCCCGAGTACTAGGATCAAAGGTGCAAGCCACCACATCAGGTATGAATCACATATTTCTTAGTAAAGCATAATATTGTTCTAATTCATACTGAATTCCCTCCAGTTCTAATGGCAAAACAGAATAAATACTCATACTGTTAATTTTCTGTGTTGCCTGTTAATATTCCTCTCAACACACTTGTGATGCAAAATCTGGCAGTCAGTCCCATGAAACAGATCTAATTTAAATATTTTCCTTTTCTAGATCCTTCATAATGAATTTTGAAGTTTTATCAAATGCATTCTTATTGTAACTAATTAAAATATATAGTTATATAGAGTTAATGGGATTTTAATTCATACTCCCAAACCTCAATCTTATCATTTTCCTTCATAGCAATGTAATATGAACAGTGTGATCTGTATCATTTAACATCTTTTTTTCCATATTTAAACAAAATATAAGCCCTGCATAAATTATAATCCATTCCTTTTAAGATCTGCTCAACATTCTATGATTTTTTATACAATAATATGCACAAGCATTCCTCATTGATGGGCGTCCATATAATTTAGTCATTACAGTCTCTAAAGGGATATTGCTAAGCTAAATGATATGTACTTAATTTTAGTAGATATTGCTGAGATTATTTTCCTCTAGGATAGTAAGTAAAATCTACTATATGGCATTCTAAATAGCATTGAACATTATAACTTTATGCTTTGCTAACTAACGGATTTAAAAACATTTTTGTCTATTTAGTTTTTATTTGTCTGACTGAGTGACATTAAAATATCTTCTTATAGGTAATTTCTTTTGCTTTGAACTACCTATTTGACAATAATGCTTTCATCTCTCAGTAATTTTATCTTCTTTATTAGTTTGTGTATAAACACTTTATCTGCTACATATGTTTAAAATTTCTTTGTGAATATGTCCATTCAGTTCCTGTTGCCTTTTGACATATTATTTAAAATGTATAAATAATTTTAATCTTTGCATCTAACTTGTATGAAATTTTCTGTTAATAAAAGTCCTGAAGATACGACCTTAAAATTGTTTAATATTTTAAGCTTAAGTTTATGTAGATGTACATGTCGGGTGTTGTATCTCCTAGAACTGAAGTTACAAATGAATGTTAGTCATCATGTGGGTGCTGGAAACAGAGTCTGGTTACCCTGCAAGAACAGCCACTGTTCTTAGCCGCCGAGCCATTATCACTCCAACCCCAGATTATTTTTTGTCTCTTCCTTTCTCAACACCACTTATTTATGTAATTAATTATTGCTTTACTTTTTATTATTAAGGGGAATATACATACAAGAGACCACAGGGGAAGGATTGAAGAATCCTTGCAGAAGTAGTTTCTCTCTTCCCAGCAGAATCCTGGAACTAAAAGGTCATCAGGTTTGGTAGCATGTGTCTTTACAGCTTAATCATCTTGAGAGAAAATTATTCTATTTTCAGATTACTGAATACAGAGTGCACTTTTAAAATACCATCCAAACATCTGTGTCTATACCAAAGTAACCTACCATAACAATTAGTACTGTTTAAATACCCATATATCTAATTGTGTGTGCTTCATTAGTAGGATCGAAAGGCTATATATTATACTGTTTAAATACCTAAATATCTAATTTCATGTGCTTCATTAGTAGGATCGAAAGGTTAAGCCTGGACAAGCTGGCAGCCCATGAAAGAAAACAGCCAGAACTGACTAGAGACCAAGACATCAGCTCCAGAGAAAGTAGAGTGTTTTGCTTCTCATCCACCTGTGCCCCTTTTCTAAGCCTAGGGAACAATCTGCGGAAGAGAGGGCGTGATAGAATGTAAGGGCTTCGATTGGGGTTAATGGTGAAACTACAATAATATAGACTGGACACTCATTTGATCAACTTGATTGAACATACAAGCCCCCCCTGCTGGATGGTGGGACCCCTGAGCTGTGTGGGTTTGGGCACAACTGCTTGCAAATTGTTTTTACATGAAGGATGCTTGTACTCACAAATTATCACCTATTGTTAAAAAAATGAAAACAAAACAAAACAAAAAAGCAGAGAAAGATGCAGAAAACTTATGGCAGAATGCACGATCTGTGATGGGTAGGGGTGGGGTGGAGGGGAAGGGAAGGGGATATATGCCTGAACTGAATTGGAAAATGTTGTATGAAATACACAAAGCATCAATAAAAATAAATAAATAAATAAATAAAAAATAAAATAAAATAAAATAAAATGCTAAGTTGGCTATGTATTTATTATGTTTTATATGAATTACTGATCTGTTTTTCACACAACTGGCATTCCATAAAATTTACATCCCTTTACTCCTTCTGTGAGCAAAATTGCAATTCCAGTGCAAATACATATTTCTTTATGGATTGATATTTCAAATTTCTGTACTTAGAGTACAGAATTTTAACATGAATCATGAATCTGAACTTGTTGAGATCACTTGATTTCCTTCAGCAAGATATTGTATAGATTGTTAAACTTCCAAATATTTTTGACATTTCTGGTTACAAAATTTTCTAGCATATGTTTATTTTCATTTTTATTTTAATCACATGCCTTATTTATTCATGGAGAGAGGCAACTGATATTGTATGCCTGACAGTTTCCTTCATTTTTCTTTCATAGTAATGGGTCTCTACCATTTCCAAAGCCAAACACCCCTGGCTCAGTCCAGCGGGCAGGAAAGGCCAGCTTTCCATTCAGTTGTTCTCCCTGATATTCTTCACAGTTATTAGAATCACCCACCACCTGCAATTCTGCAATTCTCACAATTATGAAAATTTTCACAAATAGGACACCTTGTGCTCTGCTTCCCCGAATGGTGAAATGCATTATTTGGTCTCCTTAATCTCTACACTTTCCATAAAAGCAGAATAAAATGAAAAAGGCATTTGTGCATTGGTAGAAAGTTCATAATTTTTAAAGAAAATTAGTCCGATTAGTCCTATATTATTAACAATTAGTTGGAACATGAGAATGAGGATCCCATATGTAAGGGTACATTTAACCTAGTCTCTCTGTCTCTCCGTCTCTGTCTCTGTCTCTGTCTCTTTCTCTCTCTCTCCTGCTCCCATGTGTGTGTAGGTGTGTGTATGTTTGTGCATGTGTATGTGTTTGTGGGTCCTCTGTCTCTCTCCGTTTATATTTTTGCAGTAACTTTCTCTTCTGTGATACCAAAAAAGAGAGAAACTGAATAAAACAAAGAATACCAAGAATATGTAAAATATCCGTCATGCAAAACTGAGTATCAAAGCATAAGGAAATAGTGTCAGTATAGATCATTTTATGGCCTGTTTTACCTGTTTCTGTAATTAGAACATGGAAAGTTGGTAGCAAGGAAAGCAGTGACATTATAACACCTGTGACATGCTGTGACACAGAGAGGCTTTTCTTTTTATTCCTTTTTTTTTTGTAGGAAATGGAAACAGAAAAGGCTGAAATAAAATCACAGTGATCTGCAGGGAGGATTAAATTAACAGCAGGACTGCTATTGCTTGTATTGAAAACTGAAGCCCTGAAGCTTAGGTATACCCCCAAGTCTGTAAGATCTCAGTTCATATCATTGCTGACCTTGTTCTACATAAAAGGGAAGACCAGCTCCCAGCTCCCCTGACTCATGTCACCCAGCTTGCTCTATTGAAAACTTTATCATTGGTTTCACGAAATTTCATTTGTGTTTCTGAGGTATGTTTTCACAGCTAAGTTGAAGGTGTGATTATTAGTTTTGTCTGTTTGACTTAGAAAGATAACATAACCTTTGTTTATTTGTTTCAACCTCTGGTATATATGATTTTTTTTTTTTTTTTTACTTTAAGCATATAGATTTGATTGTTTTTAATAGTCTTTGGAGAAAGCTTGGCTCTATTGACACCTCAATTTCAGAATTTGAAAACCTAAATAACTGTTATTTTAAGCCACCAACTTTATGGTACTTTGCCAGATCAACCCCTGAAAAATAATGTGATTTTTTTTGCCTGTAAATTTAAAATTTACAGATAAAGAAACATATATTATCTAAGCCAAGAAGTGGTAGTTAACTGTAACTGAATGTACTTCCATGCAGCTATAAATAAATATGGTATTTTCTGAAGAGTAATTCAGAGAGTAATAAAAAAATGAGTGGTGAGGAAATGCCGGCAGGAGTGGCGTTTCATTAAAATCAGCAGTTGATTTATAAATGTCAAGACACCGTTATCATTCTAGATATGTGTATCAAAGAAAGCCCCAGGAAGACTTATGCAAAACGTGATAATATAGTGAAATCCTTAATATTTGAGCCATTTCTTTCTTTTTTTTTTAATTTTATTTATTTCCAAATGTGTATGAATGTATTGTCTGCATGCGAGTCTGTGCACCCGTGACGTGCAACGCCGTGGAGGTCAGAAGAGGGTGTCTGACTCCCCTGGAACTGGAGCTCTCCTGGAATTGGAGTTTCAGACGGCTCTCGGCCGCCATGTGGGTGCTGGGGATCGAACCCGGGTCCTCTGCAAGAGTGGTCGGCGCTCTTAACTGCTAGGCCATCTGTCCAGCCCGCCATTTATTTCTTAAATTGACATTATTTACCAAAGAATTACTGAAATTGTGTTACTTGTTTTTTGCAAAGTTAAGTGTTGTATCTTGTATATGCATGGCTGTTTTTTGTATTGAACAAATAGACCAATCTCTGAAACAGGGTTTAATCCAAGTTACCACATAATGACTTTCACATAAAAATGAAGAAAGATTGGATTAATATTTTTATTATAACTTACTTTTTTAATTTCTGTGTTTCATATAATACATTTTGAGCATATTTAGATCTCTCCTTTCTGTTCCCGTCTTAGAGACTGCTGTTCATTGTCCTGTACCCTGATATACATATTAAGGCCAATTAAGCCAAGATTCCTTCCCCACGTGTCCTTCAATTTGCATCGCTTCACTGGAGTCTTGGTAACCTATCCAGCCTCACATACTTAAAGAAAACCAATTCTGCATATCCCAGGAGTGATTGGCTGTGAATAGTGGCTTCGTATCACCACCACCACCCCCACTTCTGTGCTGGGATTTTGTCTGGTTTGAGCCTGCATTGGTCATGGCTGTTCTGTTACAATGCTGAAAGTTCATATGAGTAACTTCCATCTGTCTGGAACACTGTATTTACTCATGGTCATCAGTCATCTCTGATTTACAAATCTTCAGCCCATGTCCCTGAGCTGAGTGGCATTTTCCCTGGGCCTTGGTGGCAGATTCAAGTTCTCTGCAGTTTCTTATTGTCTACAGTTCTGCCAGATATGGCTTTCTGGGTTAATCACTATCTGTTAAATGAGGAAGCTTCTGTGGTGAGAGTTGAGAGATGCATTAATACTCTTTTGGTCCCCTTGGAGAAGTTGCATAGTAAATGTGTCATTTAGATTTGGGTACTTCACAGGACACTTTTCCTTTGTACATGCCCAGTTGTGGAACTTTGTGCTCATCTCTATCTGTTCCAAAATGAAGTTTCTTTGATGAATGCTAAGAGGAACAATTGTCTGTAAATATATACATACTTCTTTATAATGAATTAGGAATTTATACTGGTGTAGGGGTGTGACAAAATTAGGATTTTATTTAAGATAAATGGCTGTACCAACCAAGCACATTGGGTACATTTGCAGCAGAACATATGTGTTCCCTTCCACTGAGAATACCTTAAGTCTAATTAGACAGCTGTTGAGGACTCCCAATATAAAGTGTCACTATTGCACTGGTAGAGATTATTTGCTTGCTGGGCTGGGGCTGGTCATTGTTGAGGGTCATAGACTTGCGACCTGAGGGGAATCATTGATTGTTTTTCTTCGTTGGCAGTGTCCACAATGTCTTTTATACCATGGGGGCCAGTCTTCAGGAAGGAGGCTTCCAGATCAGTTCCAGCTCATTGTTCCCAGTTCTGGGTCCCAAGGATGTCCTGTCTTCAGGAACAAGATCTTCAGATTTGGGGAGGAAATCAAGGGCTTTAGTAATAGCTTGTATTATTTGGAAGTCTCTTGTACTAACCTGAGAAGTAACTCAAAAGGAATTATGCCTGACACTTTTTTTTTCTTATTATTATATAGCCTTCAGCTATATACATACATGCAAACATAAATATTGCATGTATATTTTTCAGTAAGCTTTTGAAGTAATATATTTTCCTCTGTTTCTTCAAAAACCATCAGGGTTATCTAACTCTCCTCTTTACCCCCTTGACAGCACCTGCTTCCTAGTATCTCCCATTCTAGAGCTTCCTTTTCCTGCATGGTGGCTTGCCACTTTCCTGGTTTGTAAGGTCAGATCAGGATATAGACTCACATATATTCTTTTTTTTTATTTTTATTGATGCTTTGTGTATTTCATACATCATTTTCCAATTCAGTTCAGGCATATATCCCCTTCCCTTCCACCCACCCCACCCCTAACCATCCCAGATCATGCATTCTGCCATAACTTTTCTGCATCTTTCTCTGTTTTTGTTTTGTTTTGTTTTGTTTTCATTTTTTTAACAATAAGTGATAATTTGTGAATACAAACATCCTTCACGTAAAACCAATTTGCGAGCAGTTGTGCCCAAACCCACACAGCTCATGGGTCTCACCATCCAGCAGGGGGGGCTTGTATGTTCAATCAAGTTGATCAAATGAGTGTCCAGTCTATATTGTTGTAGTTTCACCATTCACACCAATCGCAGCCCTTACATTCTACCACGCCCCCTCTTCCGCAGATTGTTCCCTAGGCTTAGAAAAGGGGCACAGGTGGATGAGAAGCAAAACACTCTACTTTCTCTGGAGCTGATGTCTTGGTCTCTAGTCAGTTCTGGCTGTTTTCTTTCATGGGCTGCCAGCTTGTCCAGGCTTAACCTTTCGATCCTACTAATGAAGCACATGCAATTAGATATTTAGGTATTTAAACAGTATAATATATAGCCTTTCGATCCTACTAATGAAGCACACACAATTAGATATATGGGTATTTAAACAGTACTAATTGTTATGGTAGGTTACTTTGGTATAGACACAGATGTTTGGATGGTATGTCAATTCATGATCTACATTTTCTTCTGTCAAGTATGGCAGGGTCTTCGTGTGGTTTATAACATCTCCTAACCATTAGAGGATGTAAGCTTGTGACATCAGCCGTGGGTTATTCCTCCAAGGAGAGAGCCAATAGCCAATTAGATTTGGGATATACAGACATATGGCTGCCACTGCTGCACAGTATTTCCAGGCAGATGAGGTGTAGCTGGTGCTGACGGAGGAGTCTTGCTTGACTCAAGGAGACCTATATTTGCTTTATTGGTTTAGTGGTCTTTGGTAACACTCTCTGGCATCCCAGAGACCATCTGTATACTTGCAAGTGCGGTCTCCATACATCTTTTCCATGTTTGTATCAGGTCTTCAACAGCAGGGCCTTATCGCCTCTCTTCCTGCAGATATCCCAGTTAGGAGGCAAGGAGCCTTTACCATTTGTGGGGGCTTGGATCCCCTGGCCAACATCTCCTTGGTAGAATAATCCATTGTTGATGTCAGAGCTCCTGTATTGATATATTTTGTTTAGGTGCATAGCTTAAGGAGACTTTAGCATTATATTTGGTTCTGAATAGAAAATAATCCTTTTCACAGTTTCTATGTCCATTAGTCAATTAAAGAAGGCAGTTTTACTGATTTTACAAGAGAACACTTCTATAACAGCTGGTTCCAATCTACAGCTGGAGAATGACCTCATCATCCTCTTATTTCTCTTTATTCTATGGGGGGGAGTTAAGAAAGTCTCTTGTATTAAAACCTTTGCAGCACCTAGAAGGTAAGCTTCGTTAGGAATCATTAAAAAATAGTTGTTACTAGTAGGATCCACAGAGGGGCCTGATGTCTGCAGCAATCTGAGGCATTTCTTCCCTTCAATGCGCAGAGGAGTCAATCCTTCTGCTGGCACTTTCTGGTACATCCTACTCACTGCAAAGCTGCATTTTCTTTCTCAGCCATTAAGTTGGTGATACTCTGGCCTGTTGGAACATACAAATCCTTTCCCATAGTTAGTTTTAAGATTTGGGTTGCAAGGTTTTTTGACAAAAAGTTTTCATATCTATCTATATCCCCCTTTTTTATTTAAGGTGTTTAGTTTTGACCCATGAGTCTCAAAAAAGCAGTTGTTTTATACATACCTATAGGGTGGAATCAAGGCACAGATTTCATCAAGTTCACCCATGCTGTTTTGGGTTACTGTATGTGATTAACTTGGGAAACAAAGTTCATTTTTGAGTTAAATCATCCTATAGGTGAAAGAGATTGCTACCAGGTGATACTATATGACAGCAAAATTATAGAGAACATTTGTTTATACCAATCCCAAAGTAATTGTTATACAGATTTTAGTTAAAGCTAATGTGGACAAGAGCAATTTATATCACCAATTAACTCAGATGCATTACCGTTTTTATCAGTCTTCAAACCAATGTTGTCCAATATGC
>VZQC01002949.1:2609418-2653807 GCA_009823505.1 Rhizomys pruinosus
ATTGTCTCTCTCATTTGTGAAAAATAAAAACAAAACCCAATATATAAGAAAAGTAAAAAAAAACTATTGTTATATATATATATATATATATATATATATATATATATATATATATATATCTGAAAGCAATTGTACCATTACAATGTGAATCCTTTAGTGACATCTAGAATTAACCTATCACTTAAATGGGGGGAGGGTATGTAGGCATACTTTAGAGTAATATAAAACTAAGGAGGAAAATGTGAATTCCTAAACATGTTGTAGAATTAACATACAGTTTATTTTCAGACATCATAATTTTGGTATATGTGTGATGAGCATATATGCATATTTTGGAGCAACACAAATAGGAGGGAACAACAACAAAAGGACTGGGTTAAACAACTGACTGAATCAGTAAGCATCAGCACAAAACGATAAACCTCTTCTTAAAAATAAAACATTAAGGGCTGGAGAGATAGCCTAGTGGTTAAGAGCACCAACTGCTCTTGCAAAGGACCCGGGTTCGATCCCCAGCACCCACATGGTGGCTAAGAACCGTCTGTAACTCCAATTCCAGGAAAACTCCAGTTCCAGCGGAATCCGAGACCCCCTTCTGACCTCTGCGGCATTGCACGACATGGGTGCACAAACCTCCATGCAGACAGTATATTCATACACATACAAAAATAAATAAAATTAAAAAACAAATAAAACATTAAAAAGACTGAAAAAAAGATGCAAGATGTGTATGGCAAAATGCATGAACTCAGTTGGGGTTGAGGGCATTGAAAGGGGAATGAGTCTAAATTGGACTGAGAAATGGTGTATGGATTGCACAAAACTTCAATAAAAAATGTAAAAAAAAAATAAAGAAAGAAAATTCATGCAGGGCGTGGTAGTGCATGCCTATAATCCTAGCACTTGGGAGGCAAAGGCAGGTGGTGGATCTTTGTGAGTTCAAGACCAACATGGTCTACCTAGTGAGTTCCAGGACAGCCAGAGCCACAGGGAGACCCTGTCTCAAAAAGACCAAAAAAAAAAAAAAAAGGAAAATTAATATTTAAAAAAATGATTTATTTGGGAAGGGTAGACATGTTATTCCATTATATTTAAATACAAAGAAGGGAGGTGTGTTCTCTTATGACATAAAACTGTTGAAATGATAATCTATTATTGAAATGGCAAATGATGCATTTCTGATTTGCAATCCAAAGACAGAACTTTAAGGATTTAAACTGGCATACTAACACCCATTGCACAACACATGACTATTGTAGTTTGCTGTGATTAACAGACCCAGAATTTTACTTCAATGAGGAAATCTTTATTTTTTTTCAACTATTTCTAGTCTAATTGAAGGAATACAGATTTGGATGTTTCTTTGTGAGAAAATTTCTAGCATGTAGTTGTACATTTAGAAATTACCTTAAATTGATAATTTTAGGTAAATATGGTCTCATTTGACCTTCTGGTTTAAGGTCCCCCCAAAAGTTCTTTTATATAGATATTCTTAGTTAATTTGAATAATAGTGATATTTTTTATAGAATGAATCATTCAAAAAGATGATTACAGGTTTGGATCACTATAAATGTCCTGTATTCCTTTTTATTATTGATAGTGAATTTTAATGCTAGGTAAAGTCAATTTCCCTTAACATCTCTGTCCCAATTCCCCTGGTGCCTTTAAAGCCCCATTATGTGACATTTAGTTAGCATTGTTACTTTTTTCTCCAGAAATGGTGAGAGAACTCTATTTTTACAGTTAAAAGAACCAATTTGATACCTTCTTACAGGCTGAGGTCAGTATAAGTATGTTATTATGCTTAGTTTTCTAAATATACCACTTTAAAAATCAGGGTTTTTACAAATTATTTTCCTTTTACAGAGCACAATGTAGGAAAAGTATCTCTGTCTGAAGGCTAGGTTAACAGTTTTACTTACCTTCTCTCCATTATCCTCTTAAGGACTGAGTTGTTAAACAACTTCACTAGTACACTTGCAGTGTATAACCTTTTTATTCTTCAGAATTCAATTCTGAAGGCTTATCTTCAGAAACAATGGACTCTTGATGGTTGACACAGATAACAGTGTCCAGGACTGACTTGAAGGGCTTTATGACATCTCTCTAATAACATTTAACCCAGAACTTGGAAAGTTTCAGAGAGAAAAACAGAGGAGTAAATGATGGCAGCTGAATTCCTGAATAGCCCAGGTGTTAAGAGAATGAGTAAAATCAGTGAGAATAAATCTACCATTCTATATTTCATAGCTAATCTTAAGGCACTGCTGTATTTTTCTTAACATTCCTATGCGATGATGTTTTTCTGAAAGACGGTGATAGGGAGATTTCCTGTCAAATAAACAATTATGAAGGATTTACACAATAGTTTAATAAAACCATCCAAATGGATATTTCTAAATATTTTAAAAATTGATGTTATTATCGATTCTATATTAATTTATGGTATATTCAAAATTTCCTTGGAATATGTGCATGGGATTTAGAGATTAAGGAAAATTTCATAGTGGCACTCTTGAAAGCTTTTTTTTAAAGCCAATTTTTATTAAAGCTTTGTGCATTTCAAATAAAATTTCCAATCAAATCTAGACCCGTGGCCACTTTCTTGCCCCCTTCCTTGCCCCTCCACCCCAACAGAGCTCACGCATTCTGCAAAACATGTTTTTCATCTTTCTATGTCTCTTTTAGAATTTTTTTTATTTTATTTATTTTTTATGTGTATGAATGTACTGTCTGCATGTAGGTTTGTGCACCCGTGTCGTGCAATGCTGTGGAGGTCAGAAGAGGGTGTCGGATTCCCCTGGAACTGGAGTCAAAGACGGTTCTCAGCTGCCATGTGGGTGCTGGGGACCGAACCCTGGTCCTCTGCAAGAGCAGTCTGCGCACTTAACTGCTAGGCCATCTCTCCAGCCCCCCCTCCCTTTTTTTTTGTCTTTTTGAGACAGGGTCTGCCTTTAGTCCCAGCTGGCCTGGAGCTCACTGTGTAGACCAGGCGGGCCTTGAACAAACAAAGATCCACCTGCCTAGGTCTCCCAAGTGCTAGGATTAAAGGCATGCACCACCACACCCAGCTTTTTTAAAATTTTCAATGCAGAAATTTTCTGTTTTGAGCAGAAGTTCACCATTTCAGTCAATTCTTTGACCCAGTCTTATTGTTGTTGTTGTTCCTCCCAATTTGCATCACTCCAAAATATGCACATATGCATGCCACATATATCTTTTAGCATCTTCGGCTTATGATTTTTTTTTTTTTATTAGACTGAAAGATGTCATGTTTGAAGTCTCCTCCTTGGCAACCCCATACAACCTTCAGTCCTACCCTTGTGCTCCACACTGGGGTTTTCCCTTCCCATGGTCACCAAATGAGGTCTACTAAGCACCAAGTTCCCTTTTTATCCTCCTGTACTGGTTTCCAAGATAGAGCCTGGGTAGTGAAGGCTTGTTTTGTAAGCACTGTTTTTCAGAAATTTTTATTTCATTGTGAGTTTATTTTTTGCTCTTCTGAAATGTTCATTGCTTGTTTATCATCTTAAGGTAATTGAATATTTGCCATCATCCAAGATTGATAGACATACATAAGCACACACAAATCTACAGTTTTTAAATAAAAATATTTTATTTACTATTTTCTTTTCTCTGTATATTGCCTGCATGTATGCAAGTGCCCCTGCATATATGTAAGTGTTCCTATATTTATGTAAGTATACCTGCATGTATATAAGCAATGCCTATCAGATCCCTTGGAACTAGAGTTACAGATTGATTTTTGCTGCCATGTTGGTGCTGGTAATTGAACCTGGGTCTTCTCCAACCTTTTAACTGCTGAGCCATCATTCCAGCCCCAACAATTTTACATTTTTTAAAGTAAGGAAAATTATTGTTTATTTAGCACTCTATACATCTCTTGAATACTTTTGCTTTTAAGTCAATGCATTACACTGGAATCATTCACTCTTTACCAAGGCCCATGATACAACTATAAGACTGTAAACTTCTGCATGGAGAATTTTGAGAGAGCCTGAGAAAAATATGAAAAACATGTTTGGCAGAATGCATGAGCTCTGGTGGGGTGGGGGGCATGAAGGGGGACACGGGCTTAGATTTGATTTGTAATTTTGGATGGAATGCACAGAGCTTCAATAAAACATTTGCTTTAAAGAAAAAAAAAAGGAATGTATCTGACTGTAAGGGTTCTAGTCCTATTGATGGTAAGTAACTGTAAAATGGTTGTAGAATAATGATAAAGGACAGTTGTATCTTACCAAATCATTTATGTATAACCCAAAAAGTTGTGGCTCAGAGCCATTGATTCAGAAGAGGAAAATGTTCAAGGGCTTCGCATTGTCCACTAGGAGAGTTTCACTTGAAGCTGATAAATCATCCAACAAAAACCAAACACTGATAAATTAGTAACAAGCCAAAGATTCAGGTGAATTAAAAAGACATACTGCTTGAGACTCTCCAGAACACAGGGCATGAACTTCACCACACCACCCTTACTTCAGTCACAATGGCATTTAATTAACTGATTTTATTTTCTCAACAGAGATTTTATAATTTTTGTGGAAATGAGAGATTCTATAATTTTGGGCATCTAAGCATTGTTTTTTTTTTTTTTTTTTCCCTTAATGTAGGACAACATTGAAACATACAAGACTTTCCTGACCCTTTAATGCAAAGTTTTAAAAACACTTTTACTGACACAAAATTAGTTTGGAGAGTTTCCAGAAGATTCTACAGTTATCACATTTTTTATTTCCTTTTAAAACAGCTTATTATTTACCTCCTCTTAGAGTATCCTGTCTAAGTGAGCTTTGTCCAAATGGAAGGTTTCATCTCAGATGAAGTTATCACACAATCACTACATTTTTAAAAGCCCAGACCTGCAAATTTGGGTCACCATCCTTTCTGTTCAGGGGGGTCTTGGAGAGCCACTAACAGGACTTCAGCCAGTGTCCAGTCTATAAAGAGGAAACTCTGCTCATGCTTCAGAAAAGGAAGCCTGGTCTAGCAAGAACTGATTTTGTTCTCAAGTGGATTGAACTGGTAAGTGAAAAGCTGAAAGGAGCAAGGAATTCTCACCACCCCTCCAAAAAAAAAAAAAAAAATGAGAGACCGGTGAGGACCAGATCCTCAACTGACCTTGAGAAAACAAAAACCTTGATTAATCTGGGCTAACTGTGTGACATTAAGCATCCAAAAGGAAAGTACAACCAGAAATAAATAATCAGTAAGATGAGAGAAACTGTATTGCAGACATAAAACTTGATATCTTAGTAAAAAGACAAAAAGAAAAAAGAGAGAGTACTGTTGTTCAGCCTGTCTTCAATTCTTAGTGGCAAGGTCTACTCTGTGGCTGCCACCAATTTGGCACCCCTCAAAGATATGAGACACAGCTTTTTAACTTCTAATATGGACTAAAGACTCATGTCTCTCCAACAATCCTCCAAACCTTCAATGTCAGATGGGGACTACTGAGATACCCAGCTTGTGTATTAAACAGCTAAGGGGATTTCAGCCTCGTCAGAATATAGACTGCCATTGTTGGACTACATGAGCTGTATCATGGAGGCCAGTGCAGGGGGATCAAGACAGGATGTGTGCTTACTGGAATTCATTTGGGGGACCATGGGAGTGAAAGTCCCCAATGTGGATCAAAAGTGCAGGATAGATGGTTGTTTGGGGTTGCCAAGGAAACATGACATCTTTTAGGAAAAAAAAATCCTCCAATTCAAGTGATATGTTTATGTGTGGTGGTTTGAATGAGTGTTCCCCATAGGCTTTAAGTATTCAGGCATTTTGTCTCCAGTTGGTGGCACTGTTCTTTCTTGGAGGTCTTAGAAGGTGTGGCCATGCTGGAGGAAGTACGTCATTGGGGGCAGGCTTAGTGAGTTTAACAAGCCTTGCAGGCTCCAGTGTCTTTCTCTCTGCTTCCTGTGCTCATTGCAAGATGTGACCTTTGGCTTGCTGCTCCAGCTCCGGTCGCCATGCCTCCCACCACAATGGACTCTAATTCCCTGGAACTGTCAATCATAAGCTCAAATAAACTCTTCCTTTTATAAGTTCCCTTGCTCATGGTGGTTTTATCACAGCAACAGAAAAGTGACTAATGCAGTTATTTGGTACCAGAGAGTGGGCTGTTGGCTGTGAAGAACCTAACCATGTGAATGTTTGGAGAGATGTGGAAGACTTTGGAATTTTGGGCTAGAAAAGCTGTTGACTACTAGAAGCAGAGCTTAATGGGCCATTCTAGTAGAAGCCTGGGAGAAAGCATTGCTGCAAAAAATGTAGTTCCAGAGGAAGATAAAGACTTAGGCAGCAACTGGGATATTTTGATAAAGAGTCTGGCAGCAGTTTGCCCACAGCCCAAATGCTTGCCTGATGCTAAGTTGAAAAGCAATGGACATGGTGGCGCATGCCTTTAATCCTAGCACTCGGGAGGCAAAGGCAGGTGGATCTTTGTGAGTTCAAGGCCAGCCTGGTCTACAGAGTGAGTTCCAGGCCAGCTGGGGCTACAGGGAAACCCTGTCTCGAAAAGACAACAACAACAACAAAAAAAGCAATGGACTAATGTCTTTGGCAGAGGATATTTCAAGAGAGTCTAATGTAGAAATGGTGGCATGTCTATTAATGGTAAATACTGTACAGATCTAAAGTGAAGAAGAGCAGATGGGGCAGAAAGAATTGCAGAATGTACAGTTTGGGTCTGAAAACTGCACTAGGAAGATTAAAGGTGGGGCCAAGGCATGTGAAGGAGAGGTTCCTTTTGATAAAGAGATTAAAGTGATTAAGGAGAGGCCTAGCTATTTACAAGTAAACAATGGAAAAAGTGAGATTTACAAATAAGCAGAAACAGTACCTTCAGGGCAAGACCACACTCAGCTAATCCTCCAACTTTTGAAAGGAAAATACTGAAAGGGTTTTCTGCTCCAACAAGTTGAGGGCAGAGAAAAATTGCAAATGTGGTTGAAATAGGCCAGGGTCCATACCAAACTTGGAGCCAAACTCAGCAGTTTCATTCTTGTGATGCTGGCTTTAGAGGCATGAAGTTTGCAAGAGTGAAGGGGTCATTAGTTCTTCCTCCACAGTTTCAGAGAGCTGCAGAGGCCAGGCAGAGTACAGCAGGGGCATCCCTGAATAAAGAAGGCCCTGATAGGCCATTGCATGGAGCTGTGAATGTGAAGCCTGCTTGGCAGTGGAGACCCCAAGAAGACATTCAAGATGCCAGAGCTGTGAGATATTTGCCGAGCAGAGCTGCATACAGGGAGTGGTACCAGCCTAAGAAAGAGATGTATGTTGCAAGGGAAGCTGGGAGAGCTGAGTCATATAAGCCCTTTGGAAGTCAAATCCCAGAAGTTGCACATGGAGCTGCTGGACTTGGTGTTTGCCCAGCTGGCTTTCAGTCTTGTTTTTGTCCAGTATTTCCTCACTATGCCTCTATTCTTCCCTTTTGGAATGGGAATGTGTATTCAGTTCCACTGTATGTTGGGACTATGTAATTTGCCTTTTGATTTTACAGGAGCTTGGAGTTAAGAGATTGGCCTGTGTCTCAGAAAAGATTTGGACTATAGACTTTTGAATAGAATTGAGACGGGTAAAGACTATGGGGACTTTTAAGTTTGGACTAAATGCATTTTGAATTTTATATGGTCAGGAGCCTATGGGGGCCAGGGAGTGGATGTGGTGGTTCGAATGAGTGTCCCCCATAGGCTTTAAGTATTCAGGCATTTTGTCTCCAGTTGGTAGCACTGTTCTTTCTTGGAGGTCTTAGAAGGTGTGGCCATGCTGGAGGAAGTATGTCATTGAGGGCAGGCTTAGTGAGTTTAACAAGACTTGCAGTCTCCAGTGTCTCTCTCTCTGCTTCCTGTGCTCATTGCAAGATGTGACCCTCGGCTTGCTGCTCCAGCCCTGGCCACCATGCCTCCCACCACAATGGACTCTAATGCCCTGGAACTGTCAATCATAAGCTCAAATAAACTCTTCCTTTTATAAGTTCACTTTCTCATGGTGGTTTTATCACAGCAACAGAAAAGAGCTGATGCTACGTATATATATACTGTATTAGTCACTTTTATATATATATATCTATATATATTATAATATATATATATAGAAGACAATACAGTGGAAAGAACAACAGCAAAAGAAGACGAAAAAAAAAAAAAAAACTCTGGAAAGACTCAGAAAAAGATTGTAGGACATGTATGGCAGAGTGCAAGGGACTAGAGTGGAGTGGAGGACAAGGAAAGGGAAGTGACTCTGGATTCCATTGAGAACTGATGTGTATTACTTATGGAAAAAGTTTAATATTTTTTTTTTTATGTTAAAGGAAAAAAAAAATAAAAAGCCCAGACCCAAATAGAATCACAGAAGAATTCTACCTGATGTTTAAAGATCTACAATCTACACTTCTTAAATTATTCAAAAAGATAGAAATAATGAGCATGGTGATACATAACTTTAACCCCAGTCCTCAGGAGGCAGAGGCAGGAGAGGAGGAGGCCAGCCTGTGTGTACATAGTGAGCTCCAGGCGACTAGAGCTCAGCAGATCCTTTCAAAACAAAAACAAAACACCTAAAAAGGTAGAAACAGAAGGAAAAATTCCAAATTTTTTCTATGAAACTAGTGTCACTCTAATACTAAACCAAGTAAAGATATACCACACACACACACACCAACACACACACACACAAACACACACACAAAGACACACACAGAAAGAAGTAAGGGAAAAAAGATCATAGAGCCTATAACTTTAATGAACACAGATACAAAGATTTCAAAAATACTATGATGGCATGTGGCACCCCCTTTTAATCCTAGCACTTGGTAGGGCAGAGGTAGGTGGATCTCCATGAGTTCAAGGCCACCCTGATCTACATAGATAGTCCAGGCCAGCTTGGGGCCTGCAGGTAGACTCTACCTCAAAATATATATATAAAAATAAATAAATAAAATACCCCACAAAAAGAAAATACTATCATTTGCTGTGGAACCAGTCAACTTTATTTCAGAGACCACTTAGGGCTCAGGGAAACATAGTAGAACAGGGGGACGAATGAGAGAGTATTAATGCATCCTCAACTCTTTTGTCATCTGGAAGCTAAAATCCTCATACAATAGGGTCTGATGCAAACAGAAGACCACAAATGGCAAGTTTTAGACAATGAGACGACTTCAGAAGTGTGTGTCCCTAGGCAGGACTCTTAAATGTGATCCATGCACACAGCTCAGGAAACAATGATGAAGAGGATGCAGAAAAAGTATTCAAAAACTTGAGGAAACAAAGGCGTTTAGGACACTTGGATCTTGCTCATATGGCCTGCAACAACTGTGCCATCAGGTACAAGACCCATGCCATCTAAGCAGACAATATTCCAGTGTAGAATGAGAGAAATGTTCAGCGGATACCAAACCGAGCCTAAGAAACTTTTGGAAACTGATTTACCGAAGGGTGAAGGAGAGTAAATCTCCTTGAACAGTGAGATTTTTTTTGCAGTAGATAGGCTTACTAGACTCCTAGTGGATGACTTGCAATGATGGACATCTGGGATACAAAATGTTGACCAGAAAAATCTTAATATATCTGATAGAATGATGAAACTCGAGGGTGTGCACTATATTGAATGTAACTGACATGAGGGTGAGTCTATATTTAATTAAGCTGCGATTATATGAAATGCCCCAAAACTCAATATGATATTTAAATGTTTTTTATAAAGGTATCTTAATTATTATTTATTTTATTTTACTTATTTTTATTTTTTTGTCTTTCAAGCCAGGGTCTCCCTGTATGCCAGATGTCCTGGAACTCACTCTGTAGACAGGCGTGGCCCTTTGAAACTTACAAAGATCCGCTGCCTCTTGCCTCTCAACGTGTTCGGATCTAAAGGCATGCACCAACACACCTGGTTCCATTAATACATATTTAAATCGGAATTATACAGTTATCATGTTAGCTCATTAAATTCCTTTATTCACAGTTTCTTTTTTTATTGTTATTAAATTTTCTCCATCCAAGTCATACATCATTTACTCCATGGAATTTAGATTACATCCCTTTCCCATGCCCCCTACCCCACCTGAGTCCCTTGCATCTGGCCCATATATGTCTGGCATTCTTTTTTGAGTCTTTCCAGAGTTGTTTTTTTCAGTTCTTTTGTTGTTGTTATATTATACAGTATGTGTACTATATATATATTATATATATTTATATATATTAAATATTATACAGTATATATTAATTACAATTAATATCTATATTATATATTATAATATAATTATTTGCTTATATAATATATATATATATTGGATTTATATATATATATATATATATATTTTTTACATTATTGTGTTAATATATATATATATATACTTGAATGGAAGGATTTTTTTTTTTTTCCTAAAGATTTATGTTTTCCTTAAGGAAGGCCTCATAAGGTTCCTCCTTGGACAATCAGCATCATCAATCTTGTACTTTTGCTTCACATTGGGCGCTTTCCCTCCCATGAAGTCCAGTAAGCACACCATCCTGGCTTGATACCACTCATGATACAGCACGGGTATGTCAACAATGGCCATTCTTATTTCTTCACGTAAATGTATAAAGTTTTCTTTGTTGTGTGATAATTTTTATTCATGTTCACTTAGAGTTTAATTATTTTATTCAGTCCTCATAGAATGAAACCAACCAATGCTTCTAAAGTCATCTGTGACTGAGGGGAAAAACATTTACAAAATGTGAGGCCGTCACGAAATAAAGAAGGGATCCAATACCAACAATAATTCTGAAACCATAATGTGAATGCAAAGTAAGCTAAGCCTTTAACTCATTTGCATCTATGAATTCTTCTGTCTTTTATGTCTTTTGAAAGGCACTGGTCTTCTTTCTATCTTTCTTTTTGTGCATGCACATATCTTTCATATGAATTTCCGTCAACATCAAGTGCTAAACAATAAAACTTCTCCAAATTTCTTCTGGACACATGCTCAAGTATTTTTTTTCCTCAATGGACTAAGAATACTATTTATTCTTAGAAATGTGCACATTTATTTCCATTTCTGACACTACATTATTTGTTAGATTCATAACATGCCATAGTATATAGAGCTAGTATCGGATCACTGTTATACACACTATGTGCAAGAAATTATATGTGTTTACTATAATCCCTGTGCTGCATGCTATCAAACATTCTTATGACTATCAGATTAATAGTAATCATAGCCAAATTACATGTCATCCAGCACCAAGCATTTTATCACTTTAGCAGTATAATACAACCTGACTAAAGATTTCTGACTATTGCAATGGTACCTAAAAATCTTTGTTGATTTAGAGGCAAGCCACCCTAGTACTGAGAAAAAAATTCATGGGTGTTGCAAAAGAAATCCTTTATAAGATTAGCATTAACTCCTATGATGAAAGAAACACTTGGTTAACTGGCTTGAGCTGAAAATAGGTACCAGAAAATGCATTTTTTGCTTTCCCCCAAATATGGAAAATGGCCTTAGCCTTGAGTCTCCATTTATAAACACACGTGATATATTGGAAACAATTTGAGGCCAAGCTACCTAAGATTCTGGATGAAGTTTTCCTTGTGCATGATTATCTGCCCTTTGAAATATATTGACTCATGCCTCTGTCATGTCCAAGTGCTGCATTGTAAATTTGTTGTATAGACAACCTTTCCTAAAAACATCAGCCTGGTATCTAAAAAAAATTTTTAAGAGAACAGTGACTAACAAGTAGAAATATTTTTCTCTGAGAAGAAATCCTGAATGATTTACTTCATACATGGGAATGTCCTTCCATAAAATAAAGGCACATTAGCGTTATGTATAATATATATTATATATATTTATTAATAAAAATTTGTCTTATAAGCAAATTAGCAATAAACACTGCTTGATAGTTTATTTTAAGTGATTAACAGTGTTTCCATATTCCTTCTGTTACTGTAAAATATTGACTGAAATTTCATGAATGTTTGGTAAAAGCTATCCTCTTGGGATATTTTGAAATCCCATGGTTGCTTTCCAGAGAAACTGGTTTATTCGTGCACCACTGGTAAAGTGTACAATGGTACAACAGCTTTAGAAATACATGGGGTTTCTGATAAACCCAAATATTAATTTACCATATGTATTTTACCATGTGATTCAGTAATTATATTGGGTATTTATCTATATAAATAAAATCAGCGTTTACATATATATAACCATTAAATGAATGGTCACAGAAGCTTGTTTTTTTTATAACTCAAAATGATTCTAGAACATTACAAGACCTGTGTTTATTTGTATGATCTGTGCAAACTGATGAAGTTATACAGGTGAAAACACAATTAGAAATACCAGGGATAAGGTAAGAAGATGGCTTTTAGAATAAAGGTCCAGCACAATGAACCACTGTCATAGGACTCTTCTGTCACATCTACACCTAAAATTACCCATAATTAACACACATAAATGAAGAGCATATATAGCTGGTGTAATCTGAATGTCAATGGCCCATTGGTGATGTGCTATAGCTTTGCATGGTGTTTCTGTTAAGGAAAATTTGTGAATGCATGTGAAATTCTGATTATTTCTTTTTATTTTGTTTTGATTTTTTGACTTTTTCAACTCTTTGAGAGGGGGTCTCCCTATAGCGCAAAGTGCCTGGAACCCACTCTGTAGACCAGGCTGGCCTTGAATTGGGATGCCCTTTCTCTGGCTTCCTAGTGCTAGAAATTAAAAGCGTATACCACCACAATTGGCTTTTAGCTGCTTGTGGGTGCTGGGAATTGAACCAGTTCTCCGCATAGCCAGTTGGTGCTCCTAACCGCTGACTAATCTTTCCAGCCCCATATTATTTCTATATGAAATACAAGTTAATCCAACACATAAATCTGGAATAAAATTTTAATGAGAATTGTAGAAAGTGAAAAAAATAGTTTTTGAGCATTTCCTTATCAAGATAGTATAGCCACATATGTATCATTCTTAGCTCATTGACGAATCAGAAATTATAAGAATAAATCAACTACATACTGTAAAGTATATTAACAATTTGGAGCAGTCTATTTTATCATGCCAATTGGCTGCATGGTAGCTTGATCATTCTTCCACCCGAATATTTTCTTACTCTCCTACTTTAGGAACCCCTGGCCTTGTATTTGGTCAAATAGGTTCATGAAGAAATGCTCACCAGGGGCTTCAAATATACGCCTGGGGTTTGTTTGCCTGACCTTCTGCTCTGTCTTTTGAATGAGAACAGAATACCCTGAGAAATCTTTTTGCATAAAACAATGTCAGAACCAAGGAATAGGACTGAACAAAACCAGGGTTAAGTATTCATGGTGGCCATTTGAGATGAACTTCACCAAAGGAACAATTAAGGCTGATTCACAACCACTGGATTCAGAGAGTTTTATTATGCAGTTTTATTGCAGATATAACTGAAAAATGTAGAAAAAATCTGTGAGGACAGATTTCACAAGTTTTACTGAATTAGCGACTTAGATAAAAGTCAATATGAATGGGCTGGAGAAGATTGCCTAGCAGGTTAAGAGCCCAACCGCTTTACAGAGGACCCAGGCTTTACCCCAGCACCCACATGACATCTGAGAAACCGTCCGTAATTCCAATTGCAGGAGAACTCCGTTCCAGGGAAATCCGATACCCTCTTACTGACTTCCGCAGCATTGCAGACGCGGGTGCACGACTTGCATGCAGAACAGTACATTTGACACATTACGAAAATAAAAAATTCGGTGTGGGTGGTGCATGCCTTATATCCTTAGCACTTGGGAGGCCGAGGCACTCGGATCTCTGTGAGTTCGAGGCCAGCCTGGTCTACCAGCAGGAGTTCAGGCCAGCCAGAGCTACAGGGGGAGACCCTGTTCAAAAAAAAAAAAAAAAAAAAAAAACGTCAATATGAAGTGGAAGTGTTCAGTACCAAGAGACAACTGAATAAACATCTGTCTTGTCAGAGTTAGACCTGACGTAACTTAACTTTGAAACTTCATCACAATATTTTCTTCTTAGCTTTTAACGTTTTGTTTTCCTCTATCATCAAATTTGGAGAGTGAAAGACAAAAATAATTTATATTACAATCTTTGAAATATGCTTCCCACAAAATACAAGTGGTGGAAAGAATGGTAAATAAGAAAAGCTTTCTGCTTAACAGTGTGATCACAATTTGAGTGCTTGTGAGAAAACAAAACAATATAGAGCAACTGCAAAAGAAGCCCTTGAACCCTTGTTATTTTGTGTATTGAAATGTCAAGAGCATGTGCGCATTTAATATGGAAAAACGGGAATGGAGCAGGCCCTCAGTCCCTCATTTTCCTGTTCCTCTGAATTTCATGAGTTGATTTCAGCTGTCACTTTGACCTTCAACACTAATATACAATATGAGTACTCATCACTTTTTGAAAACTGCACTGTACATTTTATTGTGCTACCTTATGTGATTCTTATATAAATGCTTTTCAATGTTTACTAGAATAAGAAAAGCATTTTTTTTTTAAAACTCTGTGTTTTTAGCCATTTATGAAAGATTTCAAAGTCTGGTTTTGTCTTGACCCATCAAATATGAATCCAGATTTAATGTTTGAATTATAAATCTGTACCATAATAATATTAGAAAAACATGATTTGCATTGCAATATTATTCCTTAAATTATAATGTTTGATTTTTTTTTTCTTTCCAATAACATACTTGTAAATTAAATGGAGCTCTTAAATGTTTGATAGTCACTAAGAATGGGGGGCCTTTTTTCTGATTTGAAAAAACACTTCTGAAAACCTGTAATGTTTTTCAGGGACTATACTGAACCATAAATATATGGAAGCAAGTTTAACAATATTATGGATTGGTCTCTACAGAGCAAATAAAAAATATATCAGGGCCTAGGTACCTGGGTGTAGTCGCCCTCACTGTGTCCCAGCACTGGGGAGGCAAGAAGAGGGAAAAAATGGAAATATTATTCAGGTATGGGTTGTTCAATTTTAGATACAATGAAAATTCACTGAAGTAGTTTAAGTTAATAAAGTTATTTATTATTATAATCACAGGTTTTTTTTTTTTTTTCTGGGAAGAAATTTTGGAATCAGAGCAGAAGGAAATGACCACAATCACCCAGGTCAGAGGTAAGGATGAGCTGAACAAGAAGGAGGGCTGAAGAGAAATTAGGCTATGAAATGTCATGTAAGTAATAGTAGAGCAGTAAATAAAACTTTAATTTTATATTGGTATTCACCTCTGAGAATTAATCTATTAAAATTAAAATTACTACCTTGTACTAAATTTTAGCATATATGTAAACTGAAGTCCATGGCTGTAGAGATAGATCCATGGGTAAAGGAGACTGCCTCCAATGTTTGAGTTATTATCCAGGACCCACATGGTTCAAATGAGGAATGACTCAGTGAATTTGTCGCAGATTTCCATATGTTGCAGTGTGGCCTGCTTGCGGCCGATGCAGCACATATACACAAAATATGTAAAATATAAAATAAAAGTTTTCTAAAAAATAATAAAAAAAAAAAAAAAAAAAAAAAAAAATAAATGTAATAAAAAAACTTTGAGAGATGTTGAAAGAATTATTAATCATTTAGTAGGCCTCAAGTTAATTATGACATTCAATATATAATTGATGAAATATATTGGAAACAGTAATAAGCTTGATAATGCTAGTTCCCTCTTGAAATTTATTTCTGTTGTGTAATTCTAAATAATGTTTTACTTTATTAAGAAATTATTGACTAAATATGTTATGGATAATTATAGCAATAAATATATTTGAAAACGGAAATATAAATACAAAGAAAAATACTGGTAAGTTTGTAAAGCTTTTTTGATTTTATTTAAACAGATACTTAAAAGAGTTAAAGTTAACAGTATAAGAGTTGACATTTGGAGTTCAGAGCGTAAGGAGTATTTCTTGCCTCTGAATTTAGGAAAAAATAACAATGGCTGATGCAAGTAGCTGAAATGAAACAAATATCTTATGTTCTGGCTTGACAAGAGCATCATGGAAAGCACACCTAACCATTTAGTCCACTAAACTAATTTAAGTAGTCTCAATTTATAAAGTAAGTGTTGAGGTTCTCTGTTCAGAGCCTTTTAACAGTGGAGGATTCAACAGTATTCAAAATGAAATTTTTTTTATTTAAATGGATTTCCTTAAGGGGAAATGAGTTACTTGTTGGTCAACATTAACCTTGCGAGGGGTTAGCTTTTCAGGAAAGGGAGAAAGTCTCGACTCAAGCACATAGTTTCATAAGATTAAAATAATTTCTTAACAATATATTTTTTGTATACCTGTATTTGAGCACTCTCACACAGAACACTCAGTTTTGTAATTGGGAAATGTGTAAATCGACACAACCAGCTGAAAATATTTAAAGCAGCTCCATTTAATCATTTTAAAGAAATTGTTTTATTTTTGGGAGTGGATTTTGTGTAATGATTTTAAATTTTGGTGATATTTATTCAAAGAATATATATTTTGGAAAATATAAAGTTTATAATATATATTATTTTGTAATTTTGGAAAAATATAATTTCCTGGAAAATTTGAGTCTGCTGAGAAAGATATAAAATGAATATAGTACTGTATCCAGTTACAAATAACTATATGTTTTTTCTTCTAGGCTTGCAACATTTTAATTTTGCTTTAATATCTTATTAAGTTAAAAACATCATTAAACACTATCATTCAGGGTGGAGAGATGGCTAAATGATTAAACTCTGCTGGCCTGTCTCTTGCGAGAAACAGGTTGGAATCCAGTAACAACTGTCCATCTCGTTCCAGGGAGTCTGACTACTTCTTCTGACCTCTGCAGGTACTGCATAACACTAGTTGACTTACGTACATATAGACAGTACAATCATAACAAAAAGCTAAAAATATAAAATGAAATATTAACGAACACAATTGATTATTTTTAAGGATTACCAAGCTTCAGTTGCTAAATGAAATGAAATACAAAATTAGATGAGAGGTGAAACATACTTGTGGTCAATGAAATTCCCTTTAGAAGTCTCTATTTTGCTTCCACATGAAATGAGTTTTGAATTTCTCAGTCAAATTAATTCTAGATCAGAAAAAAAAATCTGGTAATTTTAAAATTAATTTATTTATACTTTCTTTGTTTAGTTCAGAAGCTTAGTGTCTGGCTTTTCTTTCTTTTTTAAAAGATTTTTTATTCCTAATCTCACAAAGGGATTAAATATTTTTTGACTTCTCATACTACATGGGCATTTTAAAACAAGGCATTTGAATTAAATTTTCTAAAAATCAAAAGGCAGGTCTAGTGAAAGATTCTGCCTGGCTGATATACTGAACAGAATCTGATGATACTGGAGAAATGCAATTCTGCAAATGTAGAGCCAATTGTTTTCATGATCCTTACTCCATTAATAGTCATTAGCTGCTGTGCTGGACAGCATCAGTTGCCAGCTTGACACACTGGGTAGAGGGAAGCTTAACTGAGGAATCTCCTGCAGTGGACTGGAAAGTGACCAGGACTGTGGGGCATTTTCTTGATTTCCTGGAGTGATGCTGGAGGGCCCAGTCCACTGTGCTTGATGCCACCAGTGTCTAGGTAGTTCTGTGTTGTATAAGAAAGATGACATCAGACTTTGCAGGTAAATGGTGGAACTAAGAAGACATTTATGCTAAGTGAAGTAACAGAGTCCCAGATAACAAAATGGCATATGGTGTCCCTCATTTGTGTATGCTAGCACCAAATCCGTAGTTGCAAGTAAAACTGAGCATCATCAAGTGTTATTATTTCTTTTTTATATGAAACCAGCAGTATGGTTAAAAGGTGAATCTCTTCACGGGCTTGAGAGTTAACCAACCACTCATGTTCAGTCTTTGTAATATGGTATCTTGGGGGAGGACATGTATGCATATTTTGAAGTAAAATTAAATTATGGGGAAATGTGAAAAAAAGACTGAGAGAAAGTAATGGCACAATGCATGATCTGAGATGGGAAGGGGTGGGGTGGAGTGGGGGACATGGAAAAGGGGAAATGTGTCTAAATTGAACTGAAAAATGACAATATGAAGTATGCAAAACATCATAAAATATTATATTAAAAGAAAAGAAAGAAGGATGAGGACAGGTCAAGGGAGCAAGCGTAAGCAGTGCTAAACCATGATCTGTTTCTCCATTTTTCCTCCTCTGGTCCTGCCTTTTTTTTTTTCTTTCACATTCTATAATGAACTAAGAACTAAAGTGAAATCAATCCTTTCCTTACCAAGTTGGTTTTCGTCACAGCAATAGAAAGTAATGAGGACACTTGTGCCTAACATTCTTGTACATATACAGCAAAAACCTCTTGACATATTTTAAATGATCTCTAGATTTTACAAACCTAGATACTAGGAGTTTCATCAGGGAGCATCCAAAAGTTATTTTAGAGCTAGTCCTGTACTGCCTGTACTGCCATCTCTGAACTTCATGTTGCTTCCATCAGTATATTTCTGGATTAATGTGATTGTTGGACTGTGGTTTATCATATAAAAGAACTACAATTCTCATTAATATGTCTACCAAAACACTTCCTGAACTTGTTTGGGGGGCCCATTCTTCGCGGACGAGTCCATGTCAAATAAACACGTTGCAGGAAACACACCACATGGACGCATGTTAAGGTCCAACAATGCAGAAAGAGTTTTATTCCAAAATATCTGGTTATATAGACAGCATGACTCAACTCCAGGGCCAAATTCTAAACCTTTTCATCACTAAATCTCACCCCATGCGTGTTTTGGCCAGGGAGGTCCCATTGGTTTCGAATACTACCCACCTTAACTAAATTTTTCCCCACATCTCACCTTTTAAAATTTTAATTTTTTTTAATTTTTTCTGAGAGGCAGGGGAAGCCATGGGCGAGGCTAACAACACAAAGCAACCTGAGTTTTGAATTTCCAACTGCTCAAGCCTGTTTTTAGTGCCAGGCGTGGTGGAAGGTCAGACCTGAAAAACTTTTTTTTTTCACTAAGGCCAATTAATATCAAAAACCAACCATGAGTGACTGTCAAGATAAGCAGTGAATGTAAGCAGAATTCAATGTAAAACCAATTTGCAAGTATTCATGTCCAAATTTTGAACAACCCCAAGGTTCCCATAGTCCGATTGGAGAAGCTTGTATGCACAAGCATGGTTTGACTCAGTATGAAATAAGTCCAGTCTATATTGCTGGAGTTTCACAATTCACCCCAAAATTGCAGCCCTTACAAATTCTATCATGCCTTCTCTTCCTCAGGTTGTTCCCGATACTTTGGGAACGGGGCACAAGTGGGTGAGAAGCAAAAACAGTCTACTTTCTCTGGAAGATGTCATTTTGGACTCTAGTCTGTTCCAGGTTGTTTTCCCTTCATGGGTTGACAGCTTAATTCCAGGGGTACCTTTTTTTTTTTTTAATTAAGTTTTTATTGGATGCTTTTGTGCATTTCATACATTTTTTTCCAATTCAGTTTAGGGTTTATTTCCGCTTTCCTTCCCCCACCCACCCATCCAGATCATGCCATTCTGCCATAACTGTCCTGCCTCTTTCTCTCAGTTTTTTTTTTTCATTTTTAGCTATAGAGTGATAATCCATGAGTATCAGCATCCTTCATGTAAAACCAATTCGCAGGCTGTTGTGCCCAAACAACCACAGCCCCACCATCCAGGGGTACCTTTTAATCCTACTAATAAAGCACAAGCAATTAGATTGTATAGGCATTTAAACAGTACTAATTTATTATGAAAAGCTAAAGCTGTGAGCATAGACAACAGATGTTTGGATGGTATACTAATCCACAAACTGTGGCTTTTCTATAAAGGGTGACAAATTCATATTGTGGCTTATAGCATCTAACCACTAGACGTGGTAAGCTTATGCTCAGTCATGATAATTATTCAATTCCAAGGAGAGCTAATAGCCAATTAGATTTGGGATATATACACATATCTGCCATTGTTGCACAGTATTTCCTAGCCAGGGGAGGTGTAGCTGATACTGACAGTAGGAGTCTTGCTTGGACTCATGAGACCAGTATTTGTATTATTGATTTAGTGGCCTTTGCTAATGCTCTCTGGCATTTAGAGGCCAACTGTAACGATTAAGCAAGTGACATCTCAAAACATTTTTCTATGCTTACACCGGTGTTTTCAACAACAGGGTCTTACCGCCTCTCCCCTTGCAGGTATCCCACTTACAGGCAAAAAGCCTTTATCTTTTTTGGGGGCTTGGATCTCCTGGATAACATCTCCTTGGCAGATAATCCATTGCTGCTATCAGTACAATATATGTTTTATATTGTGTTAATATATTTTGCTTCATTACACAGCTTATAATCTTTTACTATTATATTTGGCTCTGAATAGAGAATTATTCTTTCACCGTTCCTATGCCTAACAGTCAATTAAAAATGTAGTTATACCTGGTTTTTATAAGAGATTACCTCTGTAGCAGTTGGTTCCAATTTACATTTGGGAAATGACTTCATTACCATCATGTTTTTCTTTTCCTATATAAGGGAGAGGTATGAAGGTTTCTTAGCTCTGGAAGGTAAACTTCATTAGGGAACATTATAAACAGTTATCCAAAATAAAATTCAGAGAGATGCTCAATATCTGTGACTCAGGCAATCAGAGGTTCCTTTTCCTTTTAATGTTCTGATGGGTCAGCCTCTCTGTTTGCATTTCTCAGTCCATCCTGAACAGCCAGAAGTCATACATTTTCAGGAATTTAGGTTGGTGTTTTTAACCTGTGGGAACATACAAATCTTCCTCGCATTGTTAATTTCAAGATCTCAAATTGAAAATTTATCAAAAGATTTGGAACACAGAGTTTTCAATTTGTATTCCAGAAGGAGTAGTACACCCTACCAGCTCCCTCTTTCGTTTTTTTTTTTTTTCAATTTTTTTTTTGCCTTAGGATGCATAGTTGTATTACACATGCCTGTAAACAGGAACCAAGGTGTAAGTTTTCTTCAAATTCACCCAAAACCGTTTATCTTTGACTGTATGCTATTTATTTTGGGAAGTAACTTAAACTTAATTCCATTAGTTAAATTATCCTACAAGTAAAGAAAATGTTATACAAGTATGATACTGTATAACACAGAAAATATATAGGGACCAATTTGTGTACCTTAACCCAAGTTATTGTTGCAAATTCAATACAGGTTATAAATAAACAATTAACATTTTATATTCCCCAATTAATTCAAATGTATTAACCATTCCCACCAAAACCTTCAACCAAACTTAACTAATATAGACATTTTTTATAATGTCTTGAAAAATATCTATAATTACTAGACAAACTTGGACATAAGTTGAATGCCTGCCAAGTAAATTTTAACCAAATATATACTTTTTTCTTTAAAACTATGTGACTAGAGTATAACTTCAGAAAAATCAAGCCCATTAGCTCATATTGTTCATTTTGTATTTCTGTATAAATTTCTACTGAAATACCTCTCTGTATATAAATATATGTTAATTTTTAAGTATACAATTTTAAACTGCAAACCTTACAAAGTGGATTTTATTTTTTTTTATTTTTTTAATTTTTATTTATTTTTTTTTATGTTTATGAATGTACTAGTTGCATGTCAGGTTTGTGCACCTGTGTCATGCAAATGCTGTGGATTTTTCCATGTATAGTTCTTGATAAAATTTTCTTTTATAGTTCTTATGCCCATTGTTAATTAGACTGGCTATATATGCCCATGAGAAATTGTTACCATCATTACCGTCTTGATTTGGGTTTTTTGTTTTTTTTTTTGTTTTGTTTTTGTGGGAATTTCTAGGAAGCTTCCTTTGTCACAAGCAGGTACAGCATGGTCCTACTAAGGGAAGGGGAACACAGTGCCCAATCTTTGTGGACATGTGGGGAACTGACCTCTCAGTGCAGAGGTCAGTTGGTTACTTCTGTAACCGGCTGGAGAGGTTCTTCCAACTCAGGTCTTAGCCTGGGACGAGACATGTTTCCCACTCTGGGCAGTGTCTTTTCCACTTGCCCAGAGGCTGGGAAAGGAATTTCCACTACAACACCAGATAGCCCAGATGGTGGTCCGCAATGGGAACCTTTTTCCAACCCACTGGCCCACCCAAAAGAAATGCAGGCCTGAACACCAGTTACCCAGATTGATGGTCCCCATGGAACTTTTTCCAACCCACTGGCCAATCTGAACAAAATACAGGCTTGCCTTTAAGCCTGTATGTGTGCAATAATAAAAAAAAAGGCAATCTGGGAATTCCATGATGATGTTATGGGAATTCACAAATTTTTTAAAAATATTTATGTATTCTTTATTTTTTTTATTCCCAGACCCAAAACTTATTAACACTTTAATACAATGAAAACCTGGTGGTATCTTTGTTTCAGATGTTGAAAGGGTGTAACCAGTAGGGGGCAGTGTAGATCCATTAAGATGTTCAATGATTTTTTTAAATTTTTAATAANAATACCATGTGGAAAGAACAACAGCAAAAGAACTGAAAAAAAAAAACTCTGGAAAGACTCAGAAAAAGATGTAGGACATGTATGGCAGAGTGCAGGGACTAGAGTGGAGTGGAGGACAAGGAAAGGGAAGTGACTCTGGATTCCATTGAGAAATGATGTATTACTTATGGAAAAAGTTTAATAGCAATAAAAAAAGAAATGTTAAAGGAAAAAAAAATAAAAAGCCCAGACCCAAATAGAATCACAGAAGAATTCTACCTGATGTTTAAAGATCTACAATCTACACTTCTTAAATTATTCAAAAAGATAGAAATAACTGAGCATGGTGATACATAACTTTAACCCCAGTCCTCAGGAGGCAGAGGCAGGAAGAGGCCAGCCTGGTGTACATAGTGAGCTCCAGGCAGACTAGAGCTCAGCAGATCCTTTCAAAACAAAACAAAACACCTAAAAAGGTAGAAACAGAAGGAAAAATTCCAAATTTTTTCTATGAAACTAGTGTCACTCTAATACTAAAACCAAGTAAAGATACCACACACACACACACACACACACACACAAACACACACACACACACACAGAAAGAAATAAAGGGAAAAAAAGCCTCTAGGCCTATAACTTTAATGAACACAGATACAAAGATTCTCAAGAAAATACTCATGATGGGCATGGTGGCACACCCTTTTAATCCTAGCACTTGGTAGGCAGAGGTAGGTGGATCTCTATGAGTTCAAGGCCACCCTGATCTACATAGATAGTTCCAGGCCAGCTGGGGCTGCAGGGAGACTCTACCTCAAAACTTTTTAAAATAAATAAATAAATAAATACCCCACAAAAAGAAAATACTATCATTTGCTGTGAACCAGTCAACTTTATTTCAGAGACACCTAGGGCTCAGGGAACATAGTAGAACAGGGGGAGAGAGAGTATTAATGCATCCTACAACTCTTTTCACTGAAGCTTCCTCATACAATAGGGTCTGATGCAAACAGAAGACCACAAATGGCAAAGTTTTAGACAATGAGACACTTCAGAGTGTGTGTCCCTAGGCAGGACTCTTAAATGTGATCCATGCACACAGCTCAGGAAACAATGATGAAGAGGATGCAGAAAAAGTATTCAAAAACTTGAGGAAACAAAGGCGTTTAGGACACTTGGATCTTGCTCATATGGCCTGCAACAACTGTGCCATCAGGTACAAGACCCATGCCATCTCAAGCAGACAATATTCCAGTGTAGAATGAGAGAAATGTTCAGCGGATACCAAACCGAGCCTAAGAACTTTTGGAAACTGATTACCGAAGGGTGAAGGAGAGTAAATCTCCTTGAACAGTGAGATTCTAGATAGGCTTACTAGACTCCAGTGGATGACTTGCAATGATGGACATCTGGGATACAAATGTTTGACCAGAAAAATCTTAATATATATGATAGAATGCATGAAATTGAGGTGTGCATATATTGAATGTACTGACATGAGGGTGAGTCTATATTTAATTAAGCTGCATTATATAAAATGCCCCAAAACTCAATATGATATTTAAATGTTTTTTATAAGTACCATTAATATATATTTATTTATTTACTTATTTTTATTTTTTTGTCTTTTCAAGACAGGGTCTCCCTGTAGCCCCAGATGTCCTGGAACTCACTCTGTAGACCAGGCGGGCCTTGAACTTACAAAGATCCGCCTGCCTCTGCCTCTCAAGTGTTAGGATTAAAGGCATGCACCAACACACCTGGTTCCGACTTGAATTGGAGGATTTTTTTTTCCTAAAAGATTTCATGTTTTCCTTAAGGAAGAGCTCAAAGGTTCTTCTTTGACAACCATCAATCTTGTACTTTTGCTTCACATTGGGGTCTTTCCCTCCCATGAAGTCCAGTAAGCACACATCCTGGCTTGATACCACTCCATGATACAGCACGGGTAGTCCAACAATGGCATTCTATGTTCTTACGTAAATGTATAAAGTTTTCTTTGTTGTGTGATAATTTTTATTCATGTTCACTTAGAGTTTAATTATTTTATTCAGTCCTCATAGAATGAAACCAACCAATGCTTCTAAAGTCATCTGTGACTGAGGGGAAAAACATTTACAAAATGTGAGGCCGTCACGAAATAAAGAAGGGATCCAATACCAACAATAATTCTGAAACCATAATGTGAATGCAAAGTAAGCTAAGCCTTTAACTCATTTGCATCTATGAATTCTTCTGTCTTTTATGTCTTTTGAAGCACTGGATTTCTTTTCTATCTTTCTTTTTGTGCATGCACATATCTTTCATATGAATTTCCGTCAACATCAAGTGCTAAACAATAAAACTTCTCCAAATTTCTTCTGGACACATGCTCAAGTATTTTTTTTCCTCAATGGACTAAGAATACTATTTATTCTTAGAAATGTGCACATTTATTTCCATTTCTGACACTACATTATTTGTTAGATTCATAACATGCCATAGTATATAGAGCTAGTATCGGATCACTGTTATACACACTATGTGCAAGAAATTATATGTGTTTACTATAATCCCTGTGCTGCATGCTATCAAACATTCTTATGACTATCAGATTAATAGTAATCATAGCCAAATTACATGTCATCCAGCACCAAGCATTTTATCACTTTAGCAGTATAATACAACCTGACTAAAGATTTCTGACTATTGCAATGGTACCTAAAAATCTTTGTTGATTTAGAGGCAAGCCACCCTAGTATTGAGAAAAAAATTCATGGGTGTTGCAAAAGAAATCCTTTATAAGATTAGCATTAACTCCTATGATGAAAGAAACACTTGGTTAACTGGCTTGAGCTGAAAATAGGTACCAGAAAATGCATTTTTTGCTTTCCCCCAAATATGGAAAATGGCCCTTAGCTTGAGTCTCCATTTATAAAACACACGTCATAATTGGAACAATTTGAGCCAAGCTACTAAGATTCTGGATGGAAGTTTTCCTTGTGCATGATTATCTGCCCTTTGAATATATTGACTCATGCCTCTGATCATTCCAAGTGCTGCATTGTAAATTTGTTGTATAACAACCTTCCTAAACATCAGTTGGTATCTAAAAATAATTTTTAAGAGAACAGTGACTAAAGTAGAATATTTTTCTCTGAAGAGAAATCCTGATGAATTTACTTCATACATGGGAATGTCATTCCATAAAATAAAAGGCACAATTAGAGTTTATGTATATATATATATATATATATTTATAATAAAACATTTGTCTTATAAGAAATTAGCATATAAACACTGCTTGATAGTTTATTTTAAGTGATTAACAGTGTTTCCATATTCCTTCTGTTACTGTAAAATATTGACTGAAATTTCATGAATGTTTGGTAAAAGCTATCCTCTTGGGATATTTTGAAATCCCATGGTTGCTTTCCAGAGAAACTGGTTTATTCGTGCACCACTGGTAAAGTGTACAATGGTACAACAGCTTTAGAAATACATGGGGTTTCTGATAAACCCAAATATTAATTTACCATATGTATTTTACCATGTGATTCAGTAATTATATTGGGTATTTATCTATATAAATAAAATCAGCGTTTACATATATATAACCATTAAATGAATGGTCACAGAAGCTTGTTTTTTTTATAACTCAAAATGATTCTAGAACATTACAAGACCTGTGTTTATTTGTATGATCTGTGCAAACTGATGAAGTTATACAGGTGAAAACACAATTAGAAATACCAGGGATAAGGTAAGAAGATGGCTTTTAGAATAAAGGTCCAGCACAATGAACCACTGTCATAGGACTCTTCTGTCACATCTACACCTAAAATTACCCATAATTAACACACATAAATGAAGAGCATATATAGCTGGTGTAATCTGAATGTCAATGGCCCATTGGTGATGTGCTATAGCTTTGCATGGTGTTTCTGTTAAGGAAAATTTGTGAATGCATGTGAAATTTCTGTATTATTTCTTTTTATTTTGTTTTGATTTTTTGACTTTTCAACTCTTTGAGAGGGGGTCTCCCTATAGCCGCAAGTGGCCTGGAACCCACTCTGTAGACCAGGCTGGCCTTGAACTTGGAGATGCTCCTGTCTCTGGCTCCTAAGTGCTAGAATTAAAAGCGTATACCACCACAATTGGCTTAGCTGCCATGTGGGTGCTGGGAATTGAACCCAGTTCCTCCGCAATAGCAGTTGGTGCTCTTAACCGCTGAGCTATCTTTCCAGCCCCATATTATTTCTTATGAATACATGTTAATCCAACATAATCTGGAATAAAAATTTTAATGAGAATTGTAGAAAGTGAAAAAAATAGTTTTTGAGCATTTCCTTATCAAGATAGTATAGCCACATATGTATTATTCTTAGCTCATTGACGAATCAGAAATTATAAGAATAATCAACTACATACTGTAAAGTATATTAACAATTTGGAGCAGTCTATTATCCATGCCAATTGACTGCATGGTAGCTTGAATCATTCTTCCACCCGAATATTTTCTATCTCTCCTACTTTAGGAACCCTGGCCTTGTATTTGGTCAAATAGGTTCATGAAGAAATGTCACCAGGGGCTTCAATATACGCCTGGGGTTTGTTTGCCTGACCTTCCTCTGTCTTTTGAATGAGAACAGAATATCCCTTGAGAAATCTTTTTGCCATAAAACAATGACAGAACCAAGGAATAGGACTGAACAAAACCAGGGTTAAGTATTCATGGTGGCCATTTGAGATGAACTTCACCAAAGGAACAATTAAGGCTGATTCACAACCACTGGATTCAGAGAGTTTTATTATGCAGTTTTATTGCAGATATAACTGAAAAATGTAGAAAAAATCTGTGAGGACAGATTTCACAAGTTTTACTGAATTAGCGACTTAGATAAAAGTCAATATGAATGGGCTGGAGAGATGACCTAGCAGTTAAGAGCGCCAACCGCTCTTACAGAGGACCCGGGTTCTATCCCCAGCACCCACATGACATCTGAGAACCGTCCGTAACTCCAATTGCAGGAGAACTCCAGTTCCAGGGAAATCCGATACCCTCTTCTGACCTCCGCAGCATTGCATGACGCGGGTGCACAGACTTGCATGCAGACAGTACATTGATACACATACATAAATAAATAAATGTCGGGTGTGGTGGTGCACGCCTTTAATCCTAGCACTTGGGAGGCGGCACTCGGATCTCTGTGAGTTCGAGCCAGCTGGTCTACAGCGTGAGTTCAGGCGCCAGCCAGAGCTACCGTGCGAGACCCTGTCTAAAAAAAAAAAAAAAAAAAAAAAGTCAATATGAAGTGGAAGTGTACAGTACCAGAGACAACTGAATAAACATCTGTCTTGTCAGAGTTAGACCTGACGTAACTTAACTTTGAAACTTCATACACATATTTTCTTCTTAGCGTTTTAACGTTTTGTTTGTCCTCTATCATCAAATTTGGAGAGATTGAAAGACAAAAATAATTTACCTATTACAATACTTTGAAAATATGCTTCCATTACAAGTGGAAGAATGGTAAATAAGAAAAGCTTTCTGCTTAACAGTGTGATCACAATTTGAGTGCTTGTGAGAAAACAAAACAATATAGAGCAACTGCAAAAGAAGCCCTTGAACCCTTGTTATTTTGTGTATTGAAATGTCAAGAGCATGTGCGCATTTAATATGGAAAAACGGGAATGGAGCAGGCCCTCAGTCCCTCATTTTCCTGTTCCTCTGAATTTCATGAGTTGATTTCAGCTGTCACTTTGACCTTCAACACTAATATACAATATGAGTACTCATCACTTTTTGAAAACTGCACTGTACATTTTATTGTGCTACCTTATGTGATTCTTATATAACATGCTTTTCAATGTTTAACTGAAATAAGAAAGCATTTTTTTCTAATAAACTGCTGTGTTTTTAGCCATTTATGAAAGATTTCAAAGTCTGGTTTTGTCTTGACCCATCAAAATATGAATCCAATTTAATGTTTAGAATTATAAATCTGTACCATAATAAATATAGAAAAAACATGATTTGCATTGCAATATTATTCCTTAAATTATATGTTGATTTTTTTTTCTTTCCAATAAATACTTGTAAATAAATGGAGCTCTTAAATGTTTGATAGTAACTCAAGAATGGCCTGTTTTTCTGATTTGAAAAAACACTTCTGAAAACCTGTAATGTTTTTCAGGGACTATACTGAACCATAAATATATGGAAGCAAGTTTAACAATATTATGGATTGGTCTCTACAGAGCAAATAAAAATAATATCAGGGCCTAGGTACCTGGGTGTAGTCGCCCTCACTGTGTCCCAGCACTGGGGAGGCAGAAAGAGGGAAAAATGGGAATATTATTCAGGTATGGGTTGTTCAATTTTAGATACAATGAAAATTCACTGAAGTAGTTTAAGTTAATAAAGTTATTTATTATTATAATCACAGGTTTTTTTTTTTTTCTGGGAAGAAATTTTGGAATCAGAGCAGAAGGAAATGACCACAATCACCCAGGTCAGAGGTAAG
Organism: Rhizomys pruinosus; assembly: GCA_009823505.1. Lineage (NCBI taxonomy): Eukaryota > Metazoa > Chordata > Mammalia > Rodentia > Spalacidae > Rhizomys > Rhizomys pruinosus. The sequence goes on from VZQC01002949.1 coordinate 2,638,372, forward strand.
GATGAGCTGAACAAGAAGGAGGGCTGAAGAGAAATTAGGCTATGAAATGTCATGTAAGTAATAGTAGAGCAGTAAATAAAACTTTAATTTTATATTGGTATTCACCTCTGAGAATTAATCTATTAAAATTAAAATTACTACCTTGTACTAAATTTTAGCATATATGTAAACTGAAGTCCATGGCTGTAGAGATAGATCCATGGGTAAAGGAGACTGCCTCCAAGTTTGAGTTATTCCCAGGACCCACATGTTCAAATGAGAGAACTGACTCCTGAAATTTGTCCAGATTTCCATATGTTCAGTGTGGCCTGCTTGCGCCGATGCACACATATACACAAAATATGTAAAATATAAAATAAAAGTTTTTCTAAAATAAATTTTAGCAGAGTACTAAAATTATGCTGATAATGTAAAAAAAAAACTTGAGAGATGTTGAAAGAATTATTAATCATTTAGTAGGCCTCAAGTTAATTATGACATTCAATATATAATTGATGAAATATATTGGAAACAGTAATAAGCTTGATAATGCTAGTTCCCTCTTGAAATTTATTTCTGTTGTGTAATTCTAAATAATGTTTTACTTTATTAAGAAATTATTGACTAAATATGTTATGGATAATTATAGCAATAAATATATTTGAAAACGGAAATATAAATACAAAGAAAAATACTGGTAAGTTTGTAAAGCTTTTTTGATTTTATTTAAACAGATACTTAAAAGAGTTAAAGTTAACAGTATAAGAGTTGACATTTGGAGTTCAGAGCGTAAGGAGTATTTCTTGCCTCTGAATTTAGGAAAAAATAACAATGGCTGATGCAAGTAGCTGAAATGAAACAAATATCTTATGTTCTGGCTTGACAAGAGCATCATGGAAAGCACACCTAACCATTTAGTCCACTAAACTAATTTAAGTAGTCTCAATTTATAAAGTAAGTGTTGAGGTCCTCTGTTCAGAGCCTTTAACAGTGGAGATTCAACAGTACTTCAAAATGAATTTTTTTATTTAAATGATTTCCTATAGGGGAAAACATGAGTTAACTTGTAACAATTAACCTTCAGGGGTTAGCTTTTCCAGGAAAGGGAGAAAGTCTCGACTCAAGCACATTCATAAGATTAAAATAAATTCCTTAACAATATATTTTTGTATACCTGTATTTGAGCACTCTCACACAGAACACTCAGTTTTGTAATTGGGAAATGTGTAAATCGACACAACCAGCTGAAAATATTTAAAGCAGCTCCATTATCATTTTAAAGAATTGTTATTTTGGGTGTGATTTTGTATAATTTAAATTTTGGTGATATTTATTCAAAGAATATATAATTTTGGAAATATAAGTTTATAATATATAATTTGTAATTTTGGAAAAATATAATTTCCTGGAAAATTTGAGTCTGCTGAGAAAGATATAAAATGAATATAGTACTGTATCCAGTTACAAATAACTATATGTTTTTTCTTCTAGGCTTGCAACATTTTAATTTTGCTTTAATATCTTATTAAGTTAAAAACATCATTAAACACTATCATTCAGGGTGGAGAGATGGCTAAATGATTAACAACTCTGGCTGCTCTTGCAGAGAACACAGGTTTGAATCCCAGTAACAACTGTCCATAACTCCAGTTCCAAGAGATCTGACTACTTCTTCTGACCTCTGCAGGTACTGCATAACACTAGTTGACTTACGTACATATAGACAGTACAATCATACACAAAAAGCAAAAATATAAATGAAATATTAACGAACACAATTGATTATTTTTAAGGATTACCAAGCTTCAGTTGCTAAATGAAATGAAATACAAAATTAGATGAGAGGTGAAACATACTTGTGGTCAATGAAATTCCCTTTAGAAGTCTCTATTTTGCTTCCACATAATGAGTTTTGAATTCATAGTCAAATTATTCTAGAATCAGAAATTAAAATCTGTAAAATTGTTAAAAAATTATTTATTTATAACTTTTTCTTTGTAGTTCAGAACGTTATAGGTTTGGGCTTCTCTTTTTAAAGATTTTTATTCCTAAATCTCACAAGGAATTACATATTTTTTGACTTCTCATACTACATGGGCATTTTAAAACAAGGCATTTGAATTAAATTTTCTAAAAATCAAAAGGCAGGTCTAGTGAAAGATTCTGCCTGGCTGATATACTGAACAGAATCTGATGATACTGGAGAAATGCAATTCTGCAAATGTAGAGCCAATTGTTTTCATGATCCTTACTCCATTAATAGTCATTAGCTGCTGTGCTGGACAGCATCAGTTGCCAGCTTGACACACCTGGGTAGAGGGAAGCTTAACTGAGGAATCTCCTGCAGTGGACTGGAAAGTGACCAGGACTGTGGGGCATTTTCTTGATTTCTGAGTGATGCTGGAGGGCCCAGTCCACTGTGCTTGATGCCACCAGTGTCTAGGTAGTTCTGTGTTGTATAAGAAAGATGACATCATGAACTTTGCAGGTAAATGGATGGAACTAGAAGACATTATGCTAAGTGAAGTAACAGAGTCCCAGAATAACAAATGGCATATGGTGTCCCTCATTTGTGTATGCTAGCACCAAATCCGTAGTTGCAAGTAAAACTGAGCATCATCAATGTTATATTTCTTTTTTTATATGAAACCAGCAGTATGGTTAAAAGGTGAATCTCTTCACGGGCTTGAGAGTTAACCTACCACTCATGTTCAGTCTTTGTAATATTGGTATATGGGTGGAGGACATGTATGCATATTTTGAAGTAAAATTAAATTAATGGGGAAAATGTGAAAAAAAGACTGAGAGAAAGATGCAAGATATGTATGGCAAAATGCAGGAACAGGAGTGGGGTGGGGCATAGAAAGGGGAATGTGTCTAAATTGAACTGAAAAATGACATATGAAGTATGCAAAACATCAATAAAATATATATTAAAAGAAAAGAAAGAAGGATGAGGACAGGTCAAGGGAGCAAGCCAGTAAGCAGTGCTACACCATGATCTGTTCTCCATTTTCCTCCTCTGAGATCCTGCCTTTTTTTTTTCTTTCACATTCTATAATGAACTAAGAACTAAAGTGAAATCAATCCTTTCCTTACCAAGTTGGTTTTCGTCACAGCAATAGAAAGTAATGACACTTGTGCCTAACATTCTTGTACATATACAGCAAAAACCTCTTGACATATTTTAAATGATCTCTAGATTTTACAAACCTAGATACTAGGAGTTTCATCAGGGAGCATCCAAAAGTTATTTTAGAGCTAGTCCTGTACTGCCTGTACTGCCATCTCTGAACTTCATGTTGCTTCCATCAGTATATTTCTGGATTAATGTGATTGTTGGACTGTGGTTTCATCATATAAAGACATACAATTCTTATTACATATGTCTAAAAACACTTCCTGAAACTTGTGGGGGCCCATTCATTCCCAGGACGATCCATGTCAAAAACACGCGCAGGAAAGCACACCACATGGACGCATGTTAAGGTCCAAATGCAGAGAGAGTTTTATTCCAAAATATCTGGTTATATAGACAGCATGACTCAACTCCAGGGCCAAATTCTAAACCTTTTCATCACTAAATCTCACCCCATGCGTGTTGCCAGGGAGGTCCCATTGGTTTCGAATACTACCCACCTTAACTAAATTTTCCCACATCTCACCTTTTAAATTTTATTTTTTTAATTTTTCTGAGAGGCAGGGGAGCCCATGGGTGAGGCTAACAACACAAAGCAACCTGAGTTTTGAACTTCCAACTGCTCAAGCCTGTTTTTAGTGCCAGGCAGTGGGGGCAGGTCAGACCTGAAACTTTTATTTTTCACCCTAAGGCCAATTAATATCCAAAAAACCCAACCATGAAGTGAACTGTCAAGAATAAGCAGTGAATGTAAGCAACATTCATGTAAAACCAATTAGCAACTATCTATGTCCAAATTTTGAACAACCCAAGGTTCCCATAGTCGAATTGGAGAAGCTTGTATGCACAAGCATGTTGATCAGATAAGAGTCCAGTCTATATTGCTGGAGTTTCACAATTCACCCCAATCTCTGCAGCCCTTACATTCTATCACACCTCCTCTTCCTCAGGTTGTTCCCGATACTTTGGGAAAGGGGCACAAGTGGGTGAGAAGCAAAACAGTCTACTTTCTCTGGAGATGTCATTTTGGACTCTAGTCTGTTCAGGTTGTTTCCCTTCATGGGTTGACAGCTTATTCAGGGGTACCTTTTTTTTTTTTTAATTAGTTTTTATTGATGCTTTGTGCATTTCATACATTTTTTCCAATTCAGTTCAGGCTTATTTCCCTTTCCTTCCCCCCCCACCCCCACCCCATCCCAGATCATGCATTCTGCCATAACTGTCCTGCATCTTTCTCTCAGTTTTTTTTTTCATTTTTAGCTATAAGTGATAATCCATGAGTACAAGCATCCTTCATGTAAAACCTATCTGCAGGCTGTTGTGCCCAAACACCTACAGCCCCACCATCCAGTGGGTACCTTTTTAATCCTACTAATAAAGCACAAGCAATTAGATGTATAGGCATTTAAACAGTACTAATTATTATGACAAGCTAAGCTGTGAGCATAGACACAGATGTTTGGATGGTATGCTAATCCACAAACTGTGGCTTTTCTATAAAGGGTGACAAATTCTTATTGTGGCTTATAACATCTAACCACTAGACGATGTAAGCTTATGGCATCAGTCATGAATTATTCATCCAAGGAGAGAGCTAATAGCCAATTAGATTTGGGATATATACACATATCTGCCATTGTTGCACAGTATTTCCTAGCAGGGGAGGTGTAGCTGATACTGACAGAGGAGTCTTGCTTGACTCATGAGACCAGTATTTGTTTTATTGATTTAGTGGCCTTTGATAATGCTCTCTGGCATTTTAGAGGCCAACTGTACATTAGCAAGTGACATCTCAAAACATTTTTTCTATGCCTATACCAGGTCTTTGACAACAGGGTCTTACCGCCTCTCCCCTTGCAGGTATCCCACTTACAGGCAAAAGCCTTTGGGGGATTGATCCCCTAGCCAACTTTTCCTTGGCAGAATAATCCATTGCCAATATCAGAGCTCTCCTGTATTAATATATTTTGCTTCATTACACAGCTTATAAATACTTTACTATTATATTTGGCTCTGAATAGAGAATTATTCTTTCACCGTTCCTATGTCTATCAGTCAATTAAAGAATGTAGTTATACCTGTTTTATAAGAAATTACCACTATAACAATTGGCTCTAATTTACAGTTAGGGAATGACTTCATTACCATCATGTTTTTCTTTTTCCTATATAAGGGAGAGGTATGAAGGTTTCTTAGCATCTGGAAGGTAAACTTCATTAGGGAACATTATAAACAGTTATCCCAAATATAATTCAGAGAGATGCTCAGTGTCTGCTACTCAGGCAGTCTGAGGTTCCTTTTCCTTTTAATTTTCAAATGGGTTAGCATCTCTGCTGGCATTTCCCAGTCCATCCTGCACAGCCAGAAGTCATACATTTTCAGGTATTTAGGTTGGTGTTTTTACCTGTGGGAACATACAAATCTCCTCCCATTGTTAATTTCAAGATCTCAAAATTGAAAATTTATCAAAAGATTTGGAATACAGTGTTTTCATTTGTATTCCAGAAGGAGTAGTACACCCTACCTCCCTCTTTTCGTTTTTTTTTTTTTTCAATTTTTATATTTTGACCTATAGATGCATAAGTTGTATTACACATGCCTGTAAACAGGAACCAAGGTGTAAGTTTTCATTAAATTCACCCAAACCGTTTATCATTGACTGTATGCTATTTATTTGGGAAGTAAACTTAAACTTAATTCCATTAGTTAAATTATCCTACAAGTAAAAGAAAATGTTACAAGATGATACTGTATAACACAGAAAATATAGGGACCATTTGTGTACCTTAACCCCAAAGTTATTGTTGGAAATTCAATACAGGTTATAAATAAAACAATTAACATTTTATATTCCCAATTAATTCAAATGTATTACCATTCCCACCAAAACCTTCAACCAAATTTAACTAATATAGACATTTTTACTATGTCTTAAAATATCCTATAATACATAGACAAAGCTTGGACAAAGTTGAATACCTGCCAAATAAATTTTAACCAAATATACACTTCATTCTTTAAAACTATGTGACTAGAGTATAACTTCAGAAAAATCAAGCCCATTAGCTCATATTGTTCATTTTGTATTTCTGTATAAATTTCTACTGAAATACCTCTCTGTATAAATATATGTTATTTTTAAGTATACAATTTTAAACTGCAAACCTTACAAAGTGGATTTTATTTTTTTATTATTTTTTAATTTTTATTTATTTTTTTATGTTTATGAATGTACTGTCTGCATGTAGGTTTGTGCACCTGTGTCATGCAATGCTGTGGATTTTTCCATGTATAGTTCTTGATAAAATTTTCTTTTATAGTTCTTATGCCCATTAGTTAATTAAAGACTGGCTATATATGCCCCATGAGAAATTGTTACCATCATTACCGTCTTGATTTGTTTTGTTTTTTTTTTTGTTTTGTTTTTGTGGGAATTTCTAGGAAGCTTCCTTTGTCACAAGCAGGTACAGCATGGTCCTACTAAGGGAAGGGGAACACAGTGCCCACTTTGTGGACACTGTGGGGAACTGACCTCTCAGTGCAGAGGTCAGTTGGTTACTTCTGTAACCGGACTGGAGAGGTGCTTCCAACTCAGGTCCTTAGCCTGGGACGAGACATGTTTCCCACTCTTGGCCGTGTCTTTCCACTTGCCCAGAGCTGGGAAAGGAATTTCACTCACAACACCAGATACCCAGATTGGTGGTCTGCACTGGAACCTTTTTCCAACCCACTGGCCACCCAAATGAAATGCAGGCCTGAACACCAGTTACCCAGATTGATGGTCCCCATGGAACTTTTTCCAACCCACTGGCCATCTGAACAAAATACAGGCTTGCCTTAGCCTGTATGTGTTCAATAATTAAAAAAAAAAGGCATCTGGGAATTCCATGATGATGTTAATGGGAATTCACAATTTTTTAAAATATTTATGTATTTTTAATTTTTTTATTCCCAAAGACCCAAAAACGTACTAACACTTTAATACAATGAAAACCTGGTTGTATCTTTGTTTCAGATGTTGAAAGGGTGTAACCAGTAGGGGGCAGTGTAGATCCATTAAGATGTTCAATGATTTTTTTAAATTTTTAATAGATAAGCCATAACCTTTGTTGACATTGAATTATGTGTTGGCTTTTTAATATAAATCTGCATCTTGAGAAGGAAGGGCCATGTTCCAACTCAGAGGCAATGTTTTTACTGTTATTATAGCTGTTAACATTAAAATATACTTAGAACACAAGTACACATATCCATACACACCTGTGTGTGCACATATACATACATACATACATACATACATACATACATACATACATAATAAAGAAAGGTTTGTTAGCTTGACCTACAAGAGAGGAAAGCCACATTGTTTGATGTTCAATGAGAAACATGAAATTTTTATAATTTATCATAGGGTTATTTTTACATAATTAGAATAAATGTCCCAGTAACACACAAAACAGCTGAGATCCATATGCCACCTCTTAGGCCCACTCCCAACCATTTGCCTTCAATGAACTTTCACTAAAGTCTACTATTATTCTTTTTCTATTCTGTCCCTACTGGTTAACTATCCCTAGGCTGTCCCGCTGCTAAGCCTAACTGTCTCTATGCTATTTAAAAATCTAAAGATTGAGGAGGGTGCCCAAAAGTAGACAGGTCAAAGTTGTTTGTATTCTTGGACTGATTTATCTTGTCTTATTATTAAGGACATTGAAAGAATAATAATTATCCATAATCACAACAACAATCACGATAATTATAACCATTACTAATTATTATCAATTATCAATAACTATTATTAACTAATATTAGTCATAATTATCATCATTAATAATTATTATGAACAATAATTGTCAATAATAATAGCCAAAAACAATGAACAATTTTGGAATGAATTATTAATTATTATTGGTAATTATATTTAATAATTATTATAACTATTAATAACAATTACCAACAATAATCAACAACAATTTATCATTAAACTGAATAATATGCATACTATAAACTCAATTAAAAATTGTTAACACTAGGGGTATAAAACATCTTTTTTTATGAGTTGAATTTATCTTTGTTTTACAGTTGGCTCCTAATTAGATTTAAACCTGTAGGAATGTAATGAATTAAAAGCAGGAACTTGCATTCACTCACACATACACACAGTTTGAAGATGGGCTTAAAGAAATATAAAATAGTTTTTTTCAAAAAAGTTTTTATTTAAATCGATTCAAAATATCAATTCATGTTGTTAAAGAGGCTTTTACTAACAGTTCTTTAAAAAAGACAATTTATCAGAGCAAGTTTCTTTTGTTAGAACTCCAGGGTCTGTAAACTCTCCTAGAAATCCATCTATTTTGTCTCCAAAATGCTGAAATTAAAAGACATTTACTTTAAGTTAAAATTTAAAGGGCATGATTTAGATACATTAAGATACTGTGTGCTCAGTCAGGCGGCTGGTATGTGCACTGCAGGCAGGCTGGTGGCACCAGAGTACAAACCACGTGTGATCAGGAATTTTGTGGGAAAAAAAATCTTTTATGAAGAGCAAGATAAAATTAAATCAACCAATTAATTTTAATTGTGCACATATATTTACTCAAAAGATATCTAGGGTACCCAGAGGTTAAGTAAAAAATATTACATTTTAAGTTAAGCATGCTGAAATGGATTTGAATTACTTAAGTGATACAGCTAGCTGAACCCCAAATTTGGATCTACAAATAGCCAGCAGGTTTAGGTAGGAAGAGTTAGATTTAGAAACAGTTATGAAAGAAACCCACAAGAAGAAAAGAGAGCAATACACTTTTATCTAAATACAGATTTTGTATACAAAATTTAAAAGAAAAGTATTAAGTAGAAAAAAAAAACTGCTCTTGGTAGGTAGGGTGGTTCTCATGAAAAGCCTTAATTTGCATCAGAAAGAAGTGGGCTTTGGCAGAGGCTTGGAGCTACTTGGAGAAAATTTACATATGAACAAGTTAAAGTTGGAACTGAACTGGAAGAACTGGTTCTTCACAGTAGGGTAGGGGGCATTAAAACCAAAACGTTCTATTTTAGACCTGTAGAATTATGAAAAAATGGTTCCAAGGCCAAGCATGGTTACCAAGCCTTGATATTAAACTCAGCCTTGAAGTCACTGGCTTTTATAGCCTGCAGGAGTGGCCAAGCCAGGAGGCACATGCCTGGAGGGAATTGATGCTCCCTGTGAGCCAAATCAGAGCCAGACTGTTTTCTTCCATGTGTGCAAAGCCACACGTTCCCAGATCACTCTCCCATCCACTGAAACCAGCAGGAGAGAAGACCCCAGGGCAAAAGATAGAGATCAGGAGAGGGAGAAGAAAGAGAAGAAAAAGGGAAGATTTAGGGGTTCACATACATAATATGTTAAGGTTTCCTCCTGCCCCACATTGGATGCCATTTGTGTGGGGGCCCATTCATTCCCAGGAGTATCCATGTTGAAAACCCATGCAGGAAAGCACACCACATGGACGCATGTTAAGGTCCAAATGCAGAGAGAGTTTTATTCCAAAATGACTGGTTATATAGGCAGCATTACTCAACTCCTAGGGCCAAATCCTAAACATTTTTGTCACTAAATCCCACCCTACGGGTGTGGCCAGGGAGGTCCCATTGGTTTAGAATGCTACCCATCTTAACTAAATTTTCCCACAGAAACTCCACATATATTCAGAGCAATCTGAATCCATATTCTCAGGACATAATCAAGCATATTTCACTCATGAAGAAACTCTCTTATTCCCTGTGACATGACATTGTGATTTGCATTCTTTAGCCTAGCCATTTGGTTTCCCCTGGATAGTTTTTAACATGTTTGGTTATTATCTAGATGACACCTATATTACATCACAGAATAAATGGAATACAAATTATTCCAGAAATACCTCTCTCTCTCTCTCTCTCTCTCTCTCTCTCTCTCTCTCTCTCTCTCTCTCTCTCTCTGTGTGTGTGTGTAGTGAGTGGAAATGTATGCACATGTGTATGTGGGTGCATTTTATATGCATGTGTGCATGGTTGTGGGGCATTTCACTCTTGTTGTCCCCCATGTCTTCCAGACTTATTCACTAAACCTAGTGCTTACTGCTAGGCTGTCGCTGCCCAGCTCTCTTGATGACCCTACTTTTGTGCCCCTCATGCTACACAAATGCTTATTTATAAAATTTTTTATTTCTTCTGGGAAGATGGCTCAGTGGTTCAGAGCACAGGTTGCTCTTCCAGAGGAACAGGGTTTAGTTCCCAGCCCCCACATGGCATATGAGGAACAACCATTTCCATGTCCAGAGGATCTGATACCCTTGTCTGACCTCAAGGTCATTGCATGCATTGATGCATTTATACACATGCAGGCAAAATACTCATATGCCTAAATTAAATTAAAAATTAAAAATTCTCTTTCTGTAAAAATGCCTTCTTTTAAGAATTTCATAACTTGTATTATAAAAATTTTTAAGCTCAAAACTTATTGTACAATTTCAGCGGTAATTTGAAATAAAACTAATGAATGTTCAAATTATCTGTGGTACTTAATTATAACTAAAATGTGCACAGTTTAACAAGATGCCCCCGAAGTAAAGTACAACTGAGCTAACCAGTATAATAAAAGAGAAAAAGAATAGAAAGAGATACCTTTCAACATTACATGTTTTATTATATTCTTTTGATGATTAGACTTGTGCAAAGGTTAGCTTATCTTTATATGCCTATGAAAGAACCTTTGAGCTTTGAATACCATCCAAAACAATTTGAATTATAATGACATTTGTCATCGGTTCAAGGATGTAATAATGTATTTACAATAGATCCCAGAGCAGATGTTCCTAAATTTCTCTTATTATTTTAGTAATGTTATACACAATTCTTAGAGTTTCATTTTCAAGTCTAGTCATGAACAGATCAGCAAAGCCTATGGCATGCATTCATTCATTGCTGCTGGAATCGTTTCACCATGGTATACCTCGCACATCTCTTTTGTTATATGGACAATCTCAGTTACTGGGAAGCATAAATTGATAACTGAAGATGTGTTCCTTTTCTCAATGACTGATTCATGAAGTAACTTTGGATCCTCTAGGGTATCACACTGAGCTAATGAATTTTTCATTAGAGGTCCTATTATAAACTTTTTATCTCTTGAGCAAATACTTAAGTGAAAATTTAGTATTCACCAAGCAGCATACTGTTCGTTCTTATGTTAATGAGGAGGCTAATTGCAAATTTCCCTAGGTAATCTCAGTGTCAATTATTCATGAACTCCTGACAACCAACATGACATTTCTGAATGACAGCTCTCAAACCTTTTGTTTACATGTTCCAAATATGTGCCGAGTATTTTATAAGACTTTAAACATTAAGGTTAACAGAAAGTAGGTTTAAAAGTAAAAGAATTCTGAAATTAGAATACCTAGCCTATTGGTTTTGAATTTATTTATGACTCACATAATTTGGAACATAATTTGCTACAAGGAAAAAAATGAAAACATCATTTGAACTTCTAATTATGTAATTGTATTAATGTTGTAGTATAAAATGTATGACTTTTCAAAAGGATTTTATCTGATTGAGGTACATAATTATGTCTTTCTCTTCCTATATATTAAATAATATTAAATTACTTCCAAATTTATATGAGAAAACTAAATGAATTTTGGCTCTATAGTATTTTCAAATCATTTTTCAAGTCTTCCTCCTCCTCCTCCTCTTCCTCCTCGTCTTCCTCCTCCTCCTCCTCCTCCTCCTCCTCCTTCTCCTCCTCCTTCTCCTCCTCTTCCTCTTCCTCCTCCTCGTCCTGCTTCTTCTCCATCTTCTTCCGTTGCTTGCAGTTGTGGCTGTTTTTTATATCTGGTCACTTTTATTTTAATATAGGGAATGCCCGATCTTCATTTTAGAGCACAAACTGAACTTTATCAGGAGGGTTGATTTTTCGTAGCAGGACAAAGGATTTGCATCCTTCAGGAGGTAATTTTTTCAACTGTCTCTGAAGTTTCCTGGTTTCCAAGAATATTTTAAATTATTTTATAGTTTAGAGTCATTTGGGTATTGAGATTAAAACACGTGCTCCACATTATGCACACTCTTTGATGGATGAGAATTTTTCTCTTTGTAAAACACTATTAAATGAGCAGACATATTTTTTCTAATCTCCATTTCCAGAAGTCAATGAACTCCAAGCATGTTTCAATTCACTTAAACTTTTAAACAGGAAAATATGTATTTTTAAAAGTATCATTTATAAGCATGATATTGCCATTTCCATAGGTAGGGTAGATGTGTACATATTTAAAAGAGTCTTTCAAAATGTTCTGCTTTATGCCATATTGATTTGAAATACAAAGAATACTTAAAAATCATTTACATGTATACATCAGGACAAAAATCAAACAATGTTTGATTAATCACATGCTTGTCACAATGAGCCAACTTGTTTGTCCGCATGTCCATTTCTGGGTACATCCCAAGAGCTTGGATGACACTTGATGGTGTGGAGGTCTGGGATTGGCCACTAGGCACTGATGTCATGCAAACCTATATAAGTGGCCTGTTACATAGAAAAAATGGATTTTTCACAGATTTGCACCCTCTGACGTGGTCCCCCGGCTGTTACTGTGGATGCTTGACTGTGGGGCTATGAATCCATAGCTGGCTTTTCAGCTCATTAGGTCATGGAAGCCAGCAGCTCCACAACAATGTGTTTCGCCACAGGCCATCAGCCCTTCACATGTGCCCTCCTCAGCCTGTCAAATCTTGCATCAACAGCCTCACAAATGTTAACAAAATAGATTAATTAATATCATGATAATATAGCAGCAAAGGGATTTTGCCTCTACTCTCTGAGGATTCTCTCAAGTGCAGTGGCCACAGACAGCTCTCTAGAATGAACACTGTCCATGGGGACATCCAAGGAAATGAGTATCCAATTAGCTCATGAGATCCAAGATATGCTATACTTTTTACAAAATACTTTAATTGCACTTTTGTACATTTCATGCAACAGTTATTAGCCAAATTTAGGCCACTTCCTTATACACCCCTTTAGAGGACCAAGTGTATTACACTGCCATACATGTTAAGTATCCATTGAATCAAGCATTTGAATCAAGAAGAAACCAGATGTTCTTCAGTGCAAGTTCATCCACTGGAGTCTAGCCAGCCAATCTAGAGTAAAGAAGTATAGTAAAGAAGGTCTGTTCTCCTTCACTGAGAAGTTCCCAGGCTAGATGAGCTGGCTGTCCATTTCCATCTGGGCCCTTGTCAGTTTAGTATGGATGGGTCTCATGCTCAAAGCTGTCATTGCAGCAAGTTCACAAAAACCCACAATAGGAGTCTTTTCCAAAGCTACGTGTATAGTTATCTGCCATACATCAAAAATGCAGTAATTTCTATGACATAAAACAACTTGATGTCCTATAGGTCAGTTAAACCTTGACGTGATGTAGAAGCCACAGACTGTTGATAAAAGATGTCCTCATGTTACCAATGCCAACTTTAGCTCTAGGGCGCTTCAATATTGTGCTGTCCAAGGTGCCAATAACAATTTTCAATTTCCTTAATCCTTTTTCAATTGTCAAATATAAAAACTGTATTTTAATGAATAAAAGGAAAATGTTAAAAAAATTAGGACAAAAATGTATAATCTTAACTTACTGTTTAAACATTTTAACTGATTTTTTTTGTGTTTTTCATACGGTATAATTTTATGGTATTTAAAACCCCTCACTATCTCCTTGGATAGTCTTTTTTTATTTTTTTATTATTAATTTTATTTATTTCTGTATGTGTATGAATGTACTGTCTGCATACAAGTTTGTGCACCCGTGTCGTGCAATGCCACGGAGGTCAGAAGAGGGTATCGGATTTCCCTGGAACTGGAGTTCTTCTGGAATTAGATTTTCAGATGGTTCTCGGCCACCATATGGGTGCTGGGGATCGAACCCGAGTCCTCTGTAAGAGCGGTCGGCGCTCTTAACCGCTAGGCTATCTCTCCAGCCCGGATAGTCTTTTTAAACAGCTTTCAGAACTTAGGGGAAGCACTCACCCTTTTTCTATGGAGGAAATTACATGGACTACAGATAAGTAAATCTAGGGCCTGATAAGACAGAAGGGCCATTAAGCTTCATTGTCCTTAGACATGGGACTTTCCCAAACCTCCATGAATTCGGCTCTGTTGTATTTTTCTTTATGACAATCAGATTTTTTTCAAAACTTTCTTTATTCTGTAGTTTATTATTCTAGTAATATAGTCTTCCTTAAGAAATAGGAAATGTGTTCTTTGATCTTTATAAATTTTTTTCAGAAATTAGGATACTTTATTATAAACATTTTCAGAATATAAACTGATTTTGTGTGAAGACTCTGAAACTTTTAAAACTATATGTAACATAAACATTATAAAGCATTTCACTTTTCAATCTAGAAAATACACTTCAAGTTAGCTCTTAACAAAGGGAATATAAATTGTTTCATAGAGAAAACTAGTGAGCATAAAAATATATGCGACTCAAAACTAAGACAAACCCAACTAAGAAAGATTCTGCAGTCTGTTAATTCTCCAATTTTAAGTATGTGATCTCCCAAGGGAAAATAATTCCATATCAGCAATTTGATGAATAAAAGCAGAGCCACTCACATAAGGTAAATTACATTATGTGAAAAATATAAGATGCCGGGCGTGGTGGCACACGCCTTTAATCCTAGCACTTGGGAGGCAGAGGCAGGCAGATCTTTGTGAGTTCAAGACCAGCCTGGACTACAGAGCAAGTTCCAGGACAGCTGGGGCTACAGAGAGACCCTGTCTCAAAAAGACCAAAAAAAAAAAAAAAGAAAAGAAAAATGTAATAATGTTTTCAGAAAAAGTAATTTCCATATTGGAAAGCAGGCACACTCTTTCATGTTTAATTTGTTAGAGGTGAGTATCTATTCACATAGGAGAAGTGACATCAATACTACTGCATAAAAACCAAACGCCTTGACTATTATTTCAATTTAATTCCAAGGGAGCCAACTAAAGTGCTTCAAAATCCAAGGATAGACTGGTCCCAAAGCATTTCCTCCTCTGTCCTTTCTTCTCCTTGTTCCTTTTTCTCTTTTCTGCGCTTACGGTCCTCTTTCTTAGAGGACACATCTCGGCCCTTCTTCTCTTTCCGATTCCTAAGCTTTTCTGTACTGACCTGTACGGTTTCTGCTTCTACCTTTGTTTTCTTTCTTTGGTTGCTCTTGTGTTTGTTGAAATCCATTTCTTCAGAACTTCTTTTTCTCTCATGCTTGGGTTGCTCTTTCTCTGCTTTTTCTCTGCCTTCTTCTGGA
>VZQC01002949.1:2654905-2740789 GCA_009823505.1 Rhizomys pruinosus
TATCTTTTCCTCTTCTGATGCATTCATTCTGATGCTCGGTGGCGGAGAAATAGCTATGGCCTAGAATATTTCTAGAGCTGGCCTAGAAATAGCTATGCAGAATAGGCTGGCTTCATTCTCAAAGAAATCTGTTTGGTTTTGCTTTATAGTAGAGATACATGCACAATCATGTTTATTGCAGTTCTCTTTAAAATAGCAAATGCTGGAAACAACCCAAGTGTCCCTCAACTGATGAACAGATAACAAAAATGTGGCACATTTACACACTGAAGTTTTATGGAACAGTAAAGAAAGATGACATCATGAATTTTGCAGGTAAATAGATGGAGCTAGAAACTGTTATGCTAAGGGAAGTAGCACAGTCTCAGAAAAACAATTGATGCATGTTGTCCCTCATCTGTGGATCCTAACATCAACTCCTTATATGTAAGTCAAGATGGGTATCTTGCTAGTAAAAATACCACAATGACTGATATTACTATAGGTAAATGTTGAAGTTTATCTTTCTATTTTCCTAAGTTCTAAGAATTAGGAGAAAGAATCTCTCTCTCTCTCTCTCTCTCTCTCTCCTCTCTCTCTCTCTTTCTTCTTCTTCTTCTTCTTCGTTCTTTTTTTTTCTTTTTTTTTTTATTTCTTTCTTTTTTCTTTTTTGGTCCTTTTTGAGACAGATCTCCCTGTAGTTCCAGATGGCCTGGAACTCTGTTCTTAAATAACTTAAAATGGGCTGGAGAGATGGCCTAGTGGTTAAGAGCTCCGACTGCTCTTGAAGAGACCCAGGTTCCATCCCCAGCACCTACGTGGCGGCTGACAAACGTCTCTGACTCCAGATCCGACCCCTTCTGACCTCCACAGCATTGCATGACTCGGGTGCACAAACCTACATGCAGACAGTACATTCATACACATACAGAATAAATTAAACTAAAAAAAAACTACAAAAAAAATAATAAAACATAATTATATTTAAAACATTACATTACTACTCTGTAATGCCACACTTAAAATGTTTACAGTTTAAATCCCTAATCGTGGTCCTGAATTAACCTATAGTTTATTATTTCAGACCTTGTAATGTTGGTATATGTGTGGAGTCTATATAGGCCTATATTGGAGAAATAAAAAATTAAAGGTAACAACAACAACAAAAAAGACTTGTTAAAGAACTGACCAAATGTAAAGTTCTGCATTGAAAAAGTTAAAAAAAAAAAAAAAAAAGAAAATATTGAAGACAAGACTAACATGTATGGCAGAAGAACATGAGTTCTTTGGCAGGGGTGGGGCATGGATGGGGATGGGTCTAACCTTGATTAAGAAGTGTTGTATGAAATGCACAAAAGCTCGATATAAATTTAAGGAAAAAAAAATACTTGGACTGAGTGTGTATCACCACACCTATCTTCTTGGTTAACTTTTGAGCTGCCAGTTTCTCCTAAAAACTAAAAGCCGTTATGATGGTGGTCAGATGGATTGGTGTCGCCCAGCATTGAATATTTGATCCCAGGTTAGTGCACCTGTGTTGGGCAGTTTTTTTTTTTTTTTTTTTGGTATTTTTTGAGACAGGGTCTCCCTGTAGCCCCAGCTGGCCTGGAACTCACTCTGTATACCAGGCCGGCCTTGAACTCACAAAGATCCACCTGCCTCTGCCTCCCAAGTGCTAGGATTAAAGGCATGTGCCACCATGCCCGGCTTTGGAAGTTTTCAATAAAGTGAGTCATGATTCTTCAATCTTGATATCTTGACTGTGTTAACATCTGCTCACATATACCTTCTTGGGCAGCTCTGACGTGTAAGTAAGCAACTGTG
Source organism: Rhizomys pruinosus (assembly GCA_009823505.1). Lineage (NCBI taxonomy): Eukaryota > Metazoa > Chordata > Mammalia > Rodentia > Spalacidae > Rhizomys > Rhizomys pruinosus. Next base: position 2,656,709 of record VZQC01002949.1, read on the forward strand.
AGCACAGCGTTCTTGAAACTTCAGAAATGTTTTCTTACATGATTATCTTCCTGATGAAGTTATGTGGTTACAGCAGGACAAAAGAGACTAACATGACTTTATAGAGATAAGAAATCTTGGGATATTGCTGGTGCTTGCCATTTTAAAATCATTAAAACCCAGGACCACCAAATGCATTGTTGAAATCCCTGTCCTTTGCTGTGATATTATTTTAAATTATTCAATGGACAGTCACTTTATTTTGGAAGAAAGAATAAGCATTGATAGATGCACTTCTTAAGAAGGGGGAAACAGTGTGGGATGAAAGGACATCACATAGCTGTTCAAGTTCTTCCATGAATGGTATTTCAACTTATCATAAGGAGAGATTCTCATTTTCTAACTTTTGAGATCTAACGAACATACTTTAATCCTGAAGTTTCTGAAGGCTCAACTAGAAAGTCGCCTGTACGTGTTTTGCATCCTGCCTTGAAACTGTTCTGGATTTTTGTAATGTTTGTCTCAATACACTCTTCAACTTTATTCTGAAGTATATTTTACTTCAGAAAACCAGGGAGACTTCTACATACCTCATATTCTGGTTTTCTAAATTCCTGGCTGTTAGGAAACTTTCTCTTGCATATGTATTGCCATCTCAAAGGGAGATGTGAAGAGAAGTAATTGTTCATCTGTTTGTTATGCAAAATTTTTTTTTTTGTCTAATCCCAATCAAGGAATCAAAAAAGTTTCTTTTTGACTTTGTTTCTCTATGCTTATTTTTACTGTTATCTGAAAGAATGAGTATAGGAAATAACATTTAAACATTTCCTATTCTTTTGTCAATTATTTATCTAAACAAAAGGGAAAAGTTAGATACCCCTCTCCTCAAAAAGCTGGGCTAAATCAATGCTCCTTGAAATGAACCTATTCATTCAACACACAGCACACACCCATTCCTTCAAACCCAGTCCTGGGAGATTTGAGTTAGGATATAGGAAAGAAATGAGAAAGCACTCCTGTTCCAGTGCACAAGGTTAAGTTCTGCACACATTTAATGCTGTGAGGTAGGCAGGGATTACTGAGATAAAACATATCCCTTTGGTTAACCTGAAGGATACATTTTAAACAGATACCATACCTCATTCCATGATTAACAAACAAATGAAATTTGATGGTTCATTAGGCTAAATCAGTGGACAACATTCACTGCTTCAACAGGACTCATTATTACCCCAACCACATAGGAAACAGAATTTCTAATCTAATCATGTTCTTTTACATTTGGAAGGCCTTGGATGCAAAAACTCATAGAAAGATATGTTGGATGAGCTATATTAGCCTCTGCTAATATTCATAGGGCCAAACAAAAGTAAACCCATCCTTCTACACAATGTGTGGAGAGTTTCAAAGCTTACTTAGCTGCAGCTGCAGGTGCACTGTGTATGCTGTGAGCTCTCTCTTGAAAGGAAGGCGTTTGTTGTGATGAGTTTTGTAGGTCTTCCCTCCTTGATCATTCCTATGCAGAACCCTTCAGTAAGTTCTATTGAATGAACAGGCAAATTATGCTGCTGTTTTTCGCATTTACTTCTATTTGTATCTGTGTTTAGACGTTTTTAATAATCTGCATCACTTATTTGTTCTCCAAGGCACCTGAATACTTGAATTGGTCCTTTTTGTGACTAGTACTGGGTTATGCTGATGTCGTTCTGTGTTCCCTCACCTTCATGTAGGGCTGTAACTTTTTGCAATTGCTCATTAATAATTCTCAGAGCTTTGGAGAACTTAACCTTTGACACAGATCCACAGGTTTAATTACCTCACTCTTCACATTAATGGTCTTCCAGGGAGTGCTCAATGCCCAGGGCACTGCAGGGTTGTGCAACTTTCAGTTTGTGTACATTAAGTGGATTTACAGAATGCTGTGGCCACCCAGACAAATAATCCACATGCACTGTGGTGCCTCCATATTTTATGACAGCATAATAAAATATTAAAATAAAAGGGTTGACAGAGAAATGTTAAAGACAGCCTCCCATTCATTTCTTTTAGAAAGTAAATCATATACATATGAATACAAATACAAACACATTGGGACACTTCTTTGCCTGACCTTCACTTTTAGTGAATAAATTCTGCAGTTCATATGTACTTATGTGGGTGTGTACCCACGTTTGTGTATAGGTTTCTCATCTGTTCTGAAGAAAAAGATTTATTTTTGTAACAGCTTAATTTCTCTTACCTCTATGAAATATGGATTTCATTTCAGTTTTCTCTTTTACAAGTAAGGTACCTATTGCTATTTATCAAAATGCTGCTCTGGGTAACAGTTTAAAATGTGCAATGAATCTGTGTTATATTAGCCTTATTAGTTTTAGAGTATTAGAGTATTTCAGCAGCTTAGTTCAAGGATTGGGGGTTCATATTGACCTCATTTTAAGTGTTGGCTCTGGTACTCAACTGTTTTGTGGCTTTGGGATATGGTCCTAAATTCTTCTGTTTCCTCATCTAATTGAGGTTATTAGAATAGTAATCTTCACACTGGGTAATGCTGAAGGACACATGAAGACTATTGAAGGAAAACTCAGCCAGGAACTACTGCGAAGAAAACAATTTCCTGACACTGACCTCCCTAGAAGTACTCATTCCTAAAATTAGTCCAATTTCTCAATTTCCTTTCATCCACATTCAAAGAACCGTTCATACACCTCACCTGCTTGGAATCTTGTCTCTTCAGGTTGTTCCTGGGTAGAGAAACTGTAGGTCATTAAAAGAGACAGTGGGAAGTATCGAAGCCTTCTTTGATTGAAACACGGTGTGTGTCCATATTCATTCTCATTAAGGGAGATATTTCAGTAAGTCTTTACTGTCTGTGTTTAATACTTTAAATTGAAATGCATGCATATATTTTAATTATTGTATCTTAGCTGTATCTATTATAAAAATAAATTTGTTAGAAAAAAATATTTCCTTGACCATTGGAGAACGTTCATTGTAAATTCAGTACCAATTTTTGCTTTAGAAAAGTATGAGATGGCCTAGCGGTTAAGAGCGCCGACCGCTCTTACAGAGGACCCGGGTTCGATCCCCAGCACCCACATGGCGGCTGAGAACCGTCTGAAACTCCAATTCCAGGAGAACTCCAGTTCCAGGGGAATCCGAGGCCCGCTTCTGACCTCCGCGGCATTGCACGACACGGGTGCACAAACCTGCATGCAGACAGTACATTCATACATATACATAAATAAATAAAATTAAAAAAAAAAAAGAAAAGTATGAGATAGCCTATGGTAAGTGCGCAAGCTGAAAACGAAATTTTTTGGGGAAAGAATAATTTTAGATTTATTTTATATATTCATTTAGTAAATATTGTTAATGAAAATTTCATACAATGGGTTTTGATCCTAATCAACCTCTCCTCTCTCATCATCACCTCACCTGACTACTCTGTCTGCTCATGTTCACTGTTACTAATAATTTATATTCTTCAAATGTCCATCCCATGGAGCCTGGTCAACCTATCTGTTATCATACCCAGAATAAAACTGACCCTGCCTCTTCCAGCTCCTGTCAATGGCACACAGTTCCTGAGCTGTGGCTCCCCTGTTCATGTTGGGTTTTGTCTGAGGCTTGCACTGGTCTTGTGTATACTGCCACAAACACTGTGGGTTCACATTTGTGATTGGTTGGTTGTGTGCATAAAACATGATTTCCAAATCTTTCCACTCATTTTTCAGCAAAGATCACTGAGCCTTGGTGGGAGAAGGCTCCATATAATTGGAGAGCACTCTGAAGTCACTCATTCCTTGTATGTTGACGAGTTGTGTATTTCTATATTAATCTCCATTTGTTTTAAGAAGTTTCTACAAGATAGGGGAGGTGTGATGCCTGGTAGGATGATGAAGCTCCAAAGGATAGACTAATACTCAAGAGCATTTGAAAACAAAGATTAAATCCAAAAAGCCTTTAAAAAGTTAAAATAACAATGGGAGAAGGAAGTAGTTGGGTGTGAGATGCGGGACAGGGCATAAGATTGAAATACATTGTATGAAACTCTCAAAGAATCAATTTTAAAATAAAAAATGAGAAGAAATAAAAAGCTTCTCTGGTGAGAACTGAGAAATGCACTAATTTATGGGAATAACAATAAATCATTAGTAATTGATTGACTACTAAGTCTATTTAGCATGCTAATGGCAGTAGGTTTTCTCCTATGGCCTGTGACATGAATTTGTAATCATCTGTATATGCATGTCTGTGTAAGAGAGGGTGCATTTTCAGTGCATGTCCCTGCAGAGGCCAAAAGAAGTCATCAGATGCCCTGGACCTAAAGTTACAGGTGGTTGTAAGCTACCAGATAATGCTGGAAACTCAATGCTGGTCTTCTAGAAAATGAGTAAGCACCCATCCTTCTGGACACATTTCTAGGCACTTAATAATATTTAATGAGAAAATTAAAATATATAGTTTTTAGGTGTTAATTAGTTTGTTACTTATTTATAAACTGGTGCTTTGAATTAGTGTGCTTGGACTTAGTGATGGTGTGGTAGTTTGAATGAGAATGTCCCCCATAGGCTCCAATTATTTGGACATTTTTTTCCCATTTGTGGTGTTCTTTTGGGAGGTCATAGAGGTTGTCATGCTAGAGGAAGTATAAGAACTTAAGAGCTCTTACCTCTTCCAGGATTTCCAATCCTGTAATGCTTTTTGTGCCTGCTTCAAGATATGAGCACTCTCCTTTCTAGTGAAAGACCCCCAGAAACTGGAGTGACTCTCACGCAAATCTCGGGATAGAAGGACTCCCAAAAAATCAGCCAAGACCATTCTTGCTGCAATTACATGAGGTTTATTCGGGAAAGAACCAGTGGACTGGGGTCGGACTCATAACCCAAGCAGGGGCAGAGGAGACCGACCCCCAGGGACTGGGGTAGGGAACTTTTAAAAGCAGAGATCCCAAGGTATGGGGAAATGGAGGAAGGGTTGTGTAATAGTAAAAAAATCATCTCGGCACGCAGGCTAGCAATACACAGGTGGGCGTGACTCAGTTGAGCACAAGGTATGAGGAAGTGGGGAGGGAAACCTTATAGCGTACGTGAATTGGAGGCCTTATGGGATGGCGGTACCATGGTTCCTAAAGACAGATTTTAAGAGTGCATAAAACCTTGGAGCAGGGATCCTTCACTAGTATGGTCACTTCCTGCTACCATACCTCTGTGTTTTATATCAGGAAAAGAAAATTATCTAATATGGATGTTGGTACTAGCATAGTAGGATGTTGCTGTGAAGAACATCACCCTTGTGGTTTTAGGGCAAATATAGGAAATGTTAGAAGTTTAAAATAGAATAGCCTGGAAGAAAGTAGTGTTGAAACAGTGTAGTTCCAGAGAGAAAGAAGAATGTAAGCAATAACTGGGATATTTGGGCAAAGATTCTGGATGCTCTCTCTTCACAGCTTAAGAACTTGGCTGAGGCTAAATTGAAAAGCAAATAGACTAATTTCTTTGGGGAAGCAAAATTCAAGAAAGCATAATGTAGAAATGGTTGCATGACTACTAATGGTGCGTATTATGTGGAATATTCTAAGTGAAAAGGAAAAAATATTGGCAGAAAGAAATACAGAATGTAAGGTTTGGATTGTAAAAGAATACTAAAAAGACTGATGTTGGGGATTAGAACAATGGAAGAAAGAGAGGCCTAGAGATTAGGCACTTAAAGAACGGGAAGAGTACCTTCAGGGAATGACCACATCAGCTAAGCCTTCAACTTGTGAAAGGAAAATACAGTGGTTCTGGGTTTAGAGCTATTAATGATGCAAGAGTGAAAGGATCCTTGGTTCTTCTTCCAAAGATTCAGAGGGCCCCCAAAGCTAAGGAGCATGAAGTAGGCTGATCCCTTCGTAAAGAAGGCTTTATCCCTTGACGAAAGGCCTTATCCCTTTATAAAGATAGACCAATGATTAAAGCTGTAAAGGTGAATCTTGTTTAGTAGTAGACATCTCAAGAAGACATCAGAGATGGGAGAGCCATGAAATATCTGCCAAAAGAGCTACACACAGGGAGTGGTGAGAGAGAGAGAGAGAGAGAGAGAGAGAGAGAGAGAGAGAGAGAGAAAGGTTTCAATTAGCCAAGCTGAAAGGGCTGAGTGGTATTACTAAGCCCTTTTGGAAGTAAATTCCCAGAAGTTGGACATGGAGTTTTTGGATTGGATATTTATCTGGCTGGATTCTGGGCTTGTTTGGGTCATTTTCTCACTTTTGGAATGGAAATGTTTATTTTCTTCCATTGTGTGATGGAATTTTGTTTTTTTATTTTATAGTTAAGGGTCCTTATAGTTAAGATAATGCCTTCAATCTTGTAAGAGACTTAGACTCTAGAATTTTGAATAATGTTAAGGCTGTTCAATACTTTGGAGACTTTTAAGGTTAGACTAAGTGCCTTTTGCATTACATATGATCATGAGCTTATGGGGCCAAGGAAGTGGAATGTAATGAATTGGATGAGAATGTTCCTTGTAAGCTCCAAGTATGTTGACATTTTGTGCTGAGTTGGTAGTGCTGTTTTGAGATGTCATGCAGGAGGAAGCACAGAACTTGGGGTGAGCTTTGAGTTTTCTTAAGTCTTGCAGATTTCCATTCCTGCTCTGCTTCCTGTGTCTGTTTTAAGATGTAAGCCTCTGCCTTCTCCCCAGGCCACTTACTTCCACCATACCTCCCTGCTCTGAAAGACTCTAATCCCTCTGGAACCATAAATTTAAATAAACTTTTCTTTCTGTAAATTCCCTTGGTCATGGTGTTTTATCACAGCAACAGAAAAGTAACTAAAAGGGATGAAAGTGTCTACTTAAATCGCTTATAGATTTGTTGTAACAGTTGTACCCGTGGAGCCCTGTTATAGAAGCCTGCTCTGGAGAGCCTAAGAACTTGGATCCTGAATGAAAGTGACTTGCAGAAATCAAATGATCTTGCCACATCTCAAAACTAAATTGACCGACAATTTTAGAGATCCTATTCACAAGAGTACTACTGACACAATATTGAGCTATATTCTAAATATTATGAGTATTTGATGTTCTTGAACACAATGGCACCTACTTAAGCATAGAAAGGAATGTACCATAGAAAGAATAATACCAATCGAGTGAATTGGAATTTACCAGACTCTTCTTCTGAATTAAAATAATTATGCAAGTCTATTTAAACTAGCTCCTAAAAGTATCTTATTTTATTTTAATGCCCAGGAATTCACAACAGATTTTAGGTGAATTCAATGAACTATTTACTAACTGATTAGCATCCATTTAATTGCAGCTTAATTCATAATATAATTTCATCTTTGTATAAATGAGAAATAGAATATACCTACAATATTGAAGTTATACTAACATCACAGGTAACAGTTAATGCATATTTCGAATTCCTCCCCATAAATAAAGATATTTTTGTAAACCTCGATTTGGAACCCACAAAATTAATATTTTAATTCATGTAGACATAAATAATGAGCCATTCCCTGTTTCCTGATTGGGCTGTGTCCTGAGAAGGAACCCTTCATTGTGGGGACAATTAGTTCTTCTTATTTTCATAAATAATTCTGTATAAGAATTTTGAAGACTTATTTTGTGATTCTTAACTTTCTAATAATTAAAAAAAATCTACTGAATTCTAGCAACTTTCATCAATATTGTTTGATGGTATTTACATACCCTTCCCTAGCCACACCTTCCAACACTAAACCATCAATTTAATATACATGTATATCTGTATGATATATATATATATATATATAGAGTATAATATTACAAGGGCTGGAGAGATGGGTTCAGTGGTTTAAAGGCACGGACTGCTCTTCAGAGGACACCAGGTTTTGATTTCCCACACCCACATGGTGGCTAAGAACCATCTTTAAGCCAGGTGTGGTGGTGCACGCCTTTGATCCTAGTACTCAGGAGGCAGAGGCAGGTGGATCTCTGTGAGTTCAAGGCCAGCCTGGTCTACAGAGCCAGTCCCATGCTAGCTGGGGCTGCCTGAGACCCGTTTTTGAAAGAAAGGAAGGAAGGAAGAGAGGAAGGAAGGAAGGAAGGAAGGAAGGAAGGAAGGAAGAAGGAAAAATGAAAAAAACCACTTACTAGTGATCCTCCTTTGACAAAGTATAATATTAGATATATATATATATATATAATATATAGAGAGGAGAGAGAGAGAGAGAGAGAGAGAGAGAGAAAGAGAGAGAGAGAGAGAGAGAGAGAGAGAGAGAGAGAGAGAGAGAGAGAGAGAGAGAGAGAGAGAGAGAGAGAGAGTCTAATTTGAGTCCCAGATATTCTTCAGTTTGGTCAATTCACTGGGCCTAACAAGAGTCTCCTCCCAGCAGACATCAATTGCCAAAAGTTCCTTATGTCAAGTTGTGATTTCTTATCCACTTCCCCATGCCTGTACTGATTTGAGCTTGCATAGGACTTTTGCACGGGGTCACCATTGCTGTGAGATCCTATTAGTAACTGACTAATTGTCCGGAAAACTCTATTTCCTTGTGGTCATCTATTCGCCTCACTGTTAAAATCTGTCTACCTCTTCCACAATGCTCCCTGAGCCTTGGGAGACAGAGATATGAAATAGATGTGCTACGGGATTAACACAGTTCTTAACTCTTACCAGAGACATTTCCTTATGCAGAAAGATGGTGATTAACACAAAAACCAACAATTGGCCAATGTGCAGAGAACAAGAGGCTGCAGAGTGCTTATTCCTGAACAGGACACGTGAGCTTTGTGAAGCAGAGGTTCAAAATAGATGTCTTATTCACAGATAAAATCTCTGAGACCTGTTATACTCTGTATATTGGTTATTTGTGGGTTTCTATGTTTATCACCATCTGTTGCATAAGGAAACTTCTAAGGTAAGATTTGAGAGATGCATTCATCCTATGTGTAGCTGTTGCAGGGAAGATTTGTCACTTAGGGTTAAGCACCTCACAGACTCTTATTCTCTGTGTTTGGCTAGGTCTGGAAATCTCTTGGAAGTTCTGATAACTACACTCATAGAAATTAAAGAACATATAGTTGAATGATGAATGTGTCAAAGAAGAAATCAGAAAGCAAATAAAAGATTGCTTGGAAGTAAATGAAAATGATAATCCAACACAACACAATCTCTGAGAAACATTAAAAGCACTCCTAAGAGAGAAATTTATCGCTTGAAGTACCTAAATAAAAAAAATCAGAAAGAGCACAAATGACTGATTTAATGGTAGAATCCAAGACTCTGGAAAAACAAGAGCAAACCAAGCCCAAATCAACCAGATTAGAATAAATAACATAAATCAGATCAGAAATTAATTAAATAGAAATAACAAAATAAAATACAAAGAATCAATGAATCCGAGAGTTAATTCTTTGAAAAGATAAATAAGGTAGACTTGACCCAGTTAATCAAAAGACAGAGCAAGTCAAAATCAACAAAATAAGAGATGAAAGGAAATAGCAGCAAAGACACCAAAAAATCCAGAACATTGTAATGGAATCCTTTTAAAACTTATACTGTATTAAATTTGAAAATCTAAAAGAAATTGATGAATTTTTAAATTCATGGAAGCCACCAATGTATAGTAATTTTTACAATTATGTCTTATTGTATGTGTGTGTGCGTGTGCTTGGGTCTCTGTATGTATGTGTACAGGCATGTGTATTTGTGCAAGTGCATCTGCATGTGTGAGTGGAGGAATACAGAGGCTTGCCATTGAGGTTGTCTGTCTTTTTTGATCCATCTCCACTTCATTCACTGAGCAAGATCACTTGCTGAGCTGAGAGCTCATCAATTCTATCTAACCTAGTTAACCATCTTACCCAGGGGACCTCCCCCAACCCCCCCCCCCACCCCGTTGCTTCCTTCTTCATGCTGGGATTGCAAGTGGTTTCCATGCCTGCTTTAGCCTGGCTGTTACCTGGGCTCTAAGGGCTCTAACTTTGGTCTTCAAGATTATCCACTCAGCCATCTCCCCAGGACCTTGTCTAACAATCTTGAAATGCTGCCAACTAGTCAGATGTAGTAAGAGGGACAGGCAGTGTCTGGAATTATTTTTGAAATGAACACTAAAGATTCAACTACCTTTATTGATGTTTTATGAATTAATTTAAAATATAGATAACAGGGGCTGGAGAGATGGTTCAGTGGCTATGAGCACTGACTGTTCCTGCAGAAGACCTGGGTTTTAATCCTAGCACCTACATAATGGCTAATATCCATCTGTAACTCCAGTTCCAGGTGATGCAATGCCCTATTTATTTTTTATAACCTAAATGAATTTTATTTTCATTGTCAGAGTTCAAACCATAGCTTTTTAAAGAAATATTTATTTTTATTTTATTTAATTTTTAAATTTGTTTTTTGTTATTAAATTTTCCATACAACATACATTATTTCTCAATCGAGTTTAGAGTCACTTACTTTTCCATGCTCCCACCCCACCTGAGGTCCTGTACTCTACCATACATGTCTTGCATCTTTTTCTGAGTCTTTCCAGAGTTTTTTTCCCAGTTCTTTCGTTGTTGTTCTAACTTGTATTGCTTCAATATATATAGTTATATATACATAAATATATTCATACATACACATATCACCTAAATTGGAGGATTTTCTTTTTTATTTATTTATTTTTTTTTTGCTAAAAGATGTCATGTTTTCCTTAAGGAACTGTTTGAAGGTTCCTCCTTGGCAAGCCCAAAGAACCATCAATCTTGGCCTTTGTGCTCCACACTGGAGTCTTTCCCTCCCATGGTCCCCCAAATGAAGTCCAATAAGTATGCATCCTGTCTTGATCTTCCTGTACTGGCCTCCATGACACAGCCCGGGTAGTCCATTAATGGCAGTCTATACTCTAATGAGACTGAAATCCCATGATCATCTCATTAGATGAAGAAATGTCTTCGACAAACTCCAATATTTAATTCATGGTCAAAGTTAGGGAGGATCTACGGATAAAGGGGACACATATCAACATAATAAAGGCTTTATAATAAAACCCAGAGACAACATCATAATAAATGGAGGAATTTTCAAATATCCCCTTTAAACTCAGAAATACAAGGACTTCCAGTATCTTCAGTCATGTTCAGTATAGTACTTGATGTGGACAGCAATAAAGTAAATGAAGGATATAAAGGGGATAGAGTTTGGAAAGGAAGAAGTCAGTGTATCATATTTGCAGATGATATGATTCTGTACATAAAATACCAGAAGACTTCATCAGAAAATCTTAGATCTGGTGAACATATTCAGTAATGTAGTTGGATCTAAAATTAAACCACAAAAGTGAATAGCTTTTCTGTATACCAATCTGTATACAGAAATCACAAAAATAATCCTATTCATGATAATTTCAAACCATAAAACATATTGGAATTAATCTAACCAAGGAAGTAAAGGAGTTCTATAATGAAAGCTTTAAGGTATTGATAAAGGATAAAAAAAAAAAAAAAAAAAACCACCAGAAGATAGAATGACATCCCTTGGTCATAGATCTGTAAGAATAATATTGTGAAAATGGACACCCTACAAAAATAGATCTGCAAATTTAGTATAATTTCCATTAAAATTCTAACAAATTTCTTCACAGAAATTATGAAATTAATCTCAAAATTAATATGGAAAAACAAAAATCCCCGGGCAGCAAAACTAATCTTGAATAGTAAAAGACCAAATACAAATATCAATAATGATGATCTCAAATTATACTACAATACGGTAACAAAAATAGCATGATATTGGCATGGAAACAAGCATATTGATAAATAATATAGATTTGAGTGTTCAGATTTAAATGCAGGCATTCGCAGCCATTTGGTTTTTGATTAAAGGACCCAAATACACACTTGAAAAAGGCAGCATGTTTAACAAATGGTGTGGGCAAAGTGTCTAGCTGCATATAGAAGAACAAAACTAGATTCCTATCTCTCACCACTCAAAACAACAATTGGATCAATGACTTCCATGTTAGACCTAATGTACTGAGCTGACACAAAAGACAGTATGGAGTAGCTTAGAATTTATATGTACAGGAAAGGATTTTTTGAGCAGGATTCCTGTAATGCAAGAAATAACTCCAGCAATTTTGAAATGGGACTTCATAGAACCAAAAAGCATTTGTACAGCAAAGGTCACCATCATTGAAAATGCAGCCATGAAGAATGTGAAAAAAAAAAAAAACAAAAAAAAAACAAAGCAAAATAAAAAAAAAACACTTTGCCGCTACACTGACAGATTCTTATGTATCTAGTAATAAAAAAAAAAAAAAAAAAAAAAAAAAAAAAAAAAAAAAAAAAAACTACTAAAAAATTAAACATCTAAAAAAAAAAAAAAACTGATTGAAAAATGGAACTAGGAACCAAACAGGGAGTTTGCAAAAAGTGACATGCAAATGGCTGAGAAATACTTATGAAAATGTTCAACATTTGTCATCATCAGAGAGATGTAAATTTAAACCATTTTGTGATTTCATCTCATCCCACTCAGAATGGCAATGAACCCAAACAAGAACAACTATAAATGCCAGCAAGGGTGTTGGGAAAAGGGACGCCTTATCCACTGCTGCTGGGGATCCAAACTGTGCAGCCTTGAGCGTCTTCAAACAACTAGAAATTTTTCTAACATACAATGAAGCGGACCATTCCTGATCACATACCCAGGAAGTTCTGGCACTGGATTTTTGTTAGTCTTCAGCTATACACATGTACACACATATTTTATGTGTAAGTAAGCTTATAAAATAATGCATTTCCATATGACTTTCAGACATCCTGACTACTATTAATCTTTTCTTCTAGTTCCTATTACTTCCTTTCTTCTCCCCCCCCCATTAAGGTTCTCTGTGCTCTTCTATCCCCCACATTCATGCTCCTTCTTCCCACTCTACTTTCTTGTTTTCTGTAGTGATTTCCAGTCTTAGGCTCACATCCTTATAGTCAGAACTAAGATCTACAAATGAGAAAGAACATGAGGTATTTAGGTTTTTTGGTATGGGTATCTCATTCAGTATTATTTGTTCAGACCCATGAAATTTACCTGTATATTTTGTGGCAGTATGTACAAAGAAAATGTCTTAAGGCCCCAGGTGCAGAAGAGCCACAGGAAACCAATGGCTGATGAAAGAGTGAGACTCAGTTTTCTCCAAGAACAAGCTCCCTGATTGGTTATCCAGTACCAAGGGATTAGCATTCAACCCATATAAAATGAGCACCACTCCGTTGACACAGATTTACAAATACACACACACACACACACACACACACACACACACAAGTAGACAAGTAAAAATAATCATGTAAGCAGGCAAGAGGTGGGCTGATATAAATATAGCACTCATGTCAAACTTATAAAAAATTTCAAAAGTAGGGCATGTGTGCATGTGTCTATAATCTCTGTCAGGAGGGTCATGGAGACAAAACTCCCTGAAACTTGCTAAACCAAGAGAATATGGCAAACTCCAGGGTCGATGAAAGAAAATGTTTCAAACACAAGCGCTATGAAGTAAAGACAAACAGTGTCAACATCTGAACTCTGCATAAATGTACATGCACATGGATGCGTCACACCTTCACAGACACACACACACATGAAGCAAATAAAATCTTTGATTTTCTTTTTCCTTTTGAAGTGTTTTTTGAAAATATCTGTAATCATGATACCAGTTAAAAGCATTATCAGAAACTATATATTTAGTCATAAATTGTAGTTAGCAACCATGAATGTAAATATAACTGTATTAAATCTGAAAAATGTTCATGATATTTACCAAGAATAAATATAATACTTAGTCCCTAAATTCCACTTCAAAATATTGACTGCATCTGATAAAGACTGGCCAATTTTTATCTTATCACTTACAATACAGATCAAGTTTTCTTCATACTTTAGTGTGTTTGGCAATATTCCATGTCATTTTGCAGAAGAAATACAATATCCTAATTATAATATCTGTACCAGCAAGAATAGCAATATTCTTGTGAGATATAGAAAAAATCTTAATAACACAATAGATAAGAAATTGAACATTGCTGAAGAGACATTCATCTTCAGAGCCAGATCTGATTAGCTGTGTCCTCTGTATGGAGGGCTTATTATCATAAAGGCATAGGAATTAATTCAGCATAATCCCATGTTAAAATTCTAATGAAAGATTCCCAGGAGTGATGCATTCTGGAATTGTAGCGAATTTACAGCTTTAGAAAATGGAGTAAATACATAATATAACTACTTATTTGCTAGGCTAACATGCAAATTCCATCATAAACAGCACACATGTATATGTCTAAGATTAAGGTGCCTATAGGTTTCAATTCCCCTGAAGCAGCTTTCTATGTAAACTCATTGATTTTCTATGTGTGAGGGAATGGTTGATGTTTACTTCATATGAATCCTAATGTCTGATGAGAAGGCCAGTAAGATTGAGCTAAATAACACAAATGGCCTCACATAAATTTATTTTCTACATTTATGGCAAGCTAAGTCACATTCTTTGTTATGGGAGGTAATAGTTTCACATTATATTTTGGGAGACACAATCCAGCTATCATACAGTCCTACATTATTTAGAAATAGAAGTTGTCTCTGTCATTTCTTTGTACATACTATTTAGACTATGAAAATAGAGAAAAATAAGATAGCAATTATGTGTAAGCAACTTCAAAAGATAAACTCCTTGGAGCCTTGTTTCTGAATAACTGACTACTCTTTTACACATAACATTTTAGTGAACATTAGAGAAAAGAGGATTGAAAAAAAAAACCCTGAAACACAGGTCTGTTTCTGCAGCTGACATCAAGAACAACTTCCTCTTTCATAACAGACAAACTACAACCTTCGTCGACCTACCAAAGTTCATAGGCATATTGGAACCTGCCATGTCTCATACAACCTATAGAGTTATTTAAACCCTGATTAAAAAAATAATGTACAACTGCAAATTGGAGGGAATAACAACAACAACAACAACAACAACACTGGGTCAAAGAGCTGACTGAAACAGTGAACTTCTGCTCGAAAAAGTAAACATTCACATCGAAAATTTTAAAAGAGACTGAGAGAAAGATGAAAAACATGTTTGGCAGAATGCATGAGATCTGGTGGGGTGGGGGTCAAGGAATGGGGCAAAGGTCTAGATTTGATTGAACATTTTGTATGAAATGCACAAAGGTTCAATAAAAATTGGCTTGGAAAAAAAAAAGAAAAATAATGCACAGCAAGGCATGATGGCACATGCCTTTAATTCCAGCACCCAGGAAGCAGAGGAAAGGTGAATCCCTATTGAGTTCAATGCCAGCCTGGTCTACATAGCCAGCCTGGTCTACACAGCCTGCTTCAGGCCAGCTGGGGCTACAGGGAGACCCTCTGTCAAAAAGACAGAAAAAAAGAGAAAGAAACGTAATGCAAAATATATAGTCCCAGTTACAAAAATTGGCCATATTAAATTCATCATTCAGAATAGCAACTGAAATAATAGTGTCTCTCATAGTCTATTTTATGTATTTGGAAGACTACCAAGGAAAATAGAGATGGGTTGTTGAAGGTGAAAATTTTATTGGCAGGAGTAACAGATGCTTCAGGGAAGGTCTGAGAGAATTCATACACCATGAAATAATTACAAAATTTATCAAGGAGGTCAAAACTCAACTTGTTTTACTCTATGTTTGGTTTTCTTTATGAATTAGGATACATTGTTAACAATTAATTCTGCATTCTAAATAAAATATAGATACATACTTACATTGAAATCTACCATAATTTTTTTTTTTATTTTTGCAGACATTCTGGACATTATTTCAAAAGGGAATGTGGAAGCTGGAGGTATGGCTCAGTGGTTAAGAGCACAATAGCACTCACATGGAAGTTAATAACCATCCAAAATTCCAGTTTGAGAGAATCTGATGCCCTCTTCTGGCCTCTGTGGTCATTTCCAACACATGGTGTACTCAAATGAATGTAAAAAAAGCATCGATCCACATAAAAAATGAAAATAATATTTTAGATATAGGAATGTTTACATATATTGTCTTGACAATCTATATATGACTGAATAAGCTGTTATTCATTTAAAATGAACTTAATAAATTATAACAGGTGGTCAAAAGAATTATTAGAGAAGGTTTACAAGCTTTTTAAAACAGATTCCTGAGGCCATATCACCATAAAATAAAAAATAATGATCTATTATATTATAAAATACTGTCATCGTAGCAGATAAAATCACAATCACTATAAACATTGTTTCAGAAAATGTGGACATTTTATTCATTGTCAGGATATGGCTGACATAATTTTTAAAAATTATTTTATTACTTTTTATTTTATGTGGATAAATGTATTGCTTGCATGTATATATGTGCACTGGTGTCACTGAATGTTTGCAGGGGTCAGAAGAGGGCGTCCTATACCCTGAGACTGGAGTTTCTTAGCCACCATGATGGTGCTGGGAATCAAAACCAGGTCTTCTGCAAGAGCAACAGGTGTTCTTAACCACTGAGCCATCTCTCCAGTGCTGTAGCTGACATAATTAATGTATAGTACTTAAAAAATTGCTGTATATGGGTGGAGAGTATGTATCCATATTTTAAAATAATAAAATATTAATGGACAAAAATGTGAATTCCTAAGCATAAAAAAAAAAGACTGAGAGAAAGATGCAGGACAGTTATGGCAGAATGCATGATCTGGGGTGGGGTGGGGTGGGGTGGGGAGAAGGGAAAGGGGAATATGCCTGAACTGAATTGAAAAATAATGTCTGAAATATACAGATTATCAATAAATGCACACACAAAAAGGAAAATATCCAACCTGCTGCCAACACTAGGATAGATAGCCAGGGGTGCACACACGGGGTGCACATGCTCAGTGCCCATTTGCCCAGGTGAGGGCCAAAAGAGTAACACCCCCCCCCCAACACACACTGCTCAAGCTACTGATACTGTGGTGGAAAGTATAAACTGCTGGTGCTGTGGTTTACTGTGGTTGGGAGGATCCAGCAGTGTCAGCGATTCGAGGCTGCATAGCCAAAACTGAGGAAGAAACTAGCAGGAAGCAAATTGAGTGATCAACCAGTCCTCCATGTTAACATTTGAGATTAGCAACAGAAGCCAAACAAAGAAACGAAGGGGGACAACAACAACAAAAACAAAAATACACATGCCAAAGACACAATGGATAAACAAAAATATGGGAAAAGCTCAAAATAAATCCCTACCGTCCTCAACCAATCCTGTAGAACATCCCAACAATGAGATCTCCCTGGAAGGAAACTATGACACCAACCTTAGAAGAACAATTGTAGACATATTCAAAGACTATAAAGAACAAATCAGAAAACTAAAGGGAGACAATGAAAAACTCGTGAAGGAACTAGAAGGAAAGAATGATAAACTCTGGAAAGAACTAAAAGGAGAGATTGACAAACGCAGAAAAGAACTAGAGGAAGAGAATGACAAACTCCAGAAGGAAATGGAAACATTGAAAAGATCTCAGGCTGAAAGGAAAAAGAAACTGACCACTGAAGCAAGGAGCTACAAGAAGAGAATGAAAAGCTCCAAAAGGAAGTGGAAATACTGAAGAAATCACAGTATGAAATAAAAAAGGAAATTAAACATTCATCCAATCAGCAGGAAAGGATGAGAAAAAGCCTCAGAAGCAGAATGGATGAAGCAGAAAAATGAATATCAAACCTACAGGATAACACAGCCAGCGCAGAATACATGTTTTTGAGACACTGAATCTATAACTTAGATTAGTTTTCATTTTTATTCGCTGCTTTCAGAATTTCATGTAATATATTTTGATCATATTTCTACCCTCCCTGAACTCCTACCAGGTCTACCCTTCCTTTCCTAAACACCGAAACTTGTGCTTCTGTTTTTGTCTTTTTCAAAGTCAATCAAATCTACACCCATTCCCCGCTCCTTGCTCCCCCAACACCACCAGAGCTCATGCAGTCTGTGAAACATGTTTTTCATCTTTTTCTCAGTCTCTTTTAAAATTTTCGATGCAGAAGTTTCCTGTTTTGAGCAGTTTAGCATTGCAGTCAGTTTTTGACCCAGTCTTTATTGTTGTTGTTCCTTCTAATTTATATCACTCGAAAATATTGTGTATTCTTAAGATATTTTTGTTTACATAAATTACTTAAAGAGAAAGCTTAAAGCCGGGCGTGGTGGCACACCCCTTTAATCCTAGCACTTGGGAGGCAGAGGCAGGCGGATCTTTGTGAGTTCAAGGCCAGCCTGGTCTACAGAGCGAGTTCCAGGACAGCTGGGGCTACAGGGAGACCCTGTCTCGAAAAGACCAAAAAAAAAAAAAAAAAAAAAAAAAAAAGAGAAAGCTACAAGATATAGTAACAAGAAAGTTAGAATTTTCTTTTGCATGTTTTTTTTGCTCACATGTGAAGAAAAAAAATCACCAATGGGATATATATATATATATATATATATATAATATATATATATATATATATAAATTTGTTGTGGATATTTTAGTGTTTTATTCAAAATGTCAGATAAGACTAGAGTTATCTCAAAAGTAATGGGCTAGACAGAGGAGATGGCTCAATTGTTAAAGCACTTCTCCACAACCAGAAGGATCTGTGTTCAGATCCCAGCACCCATGTAAAAATCCAGATGAATATGTGCATGTCTGCACTCCCACAGGGACACACAGGAGGGTTTCTGGGGCTCCCCATAGCCATCTAGCTGAATTATTGACCTCTGGTTCAGTGTCTCTCTCTCTCTCTCTCTCTCTCTCTCTCTCTCTCTCTCTCTCACACACACACACACACACACACACACAAAGAGTGTAGAGGTGGATGGAAGAAGACACTGAATATCAACACTTAGTCTCCAGGTACACATGCATGCAGACATGAACACGTACACACGCACACACACACACACACACACACACACACATGCACACACACATTAAACACAAAACTTTATGTGGCTAGAGAGATGGCTCAGTAGTTAAGAACACTGGTTGTTATAGCAGAGGCCACAAATTCCATGGAAACTCAACTAGACCAAATCCCAGTATGGAATTGAAGAAATGGGTAGTTTAACTCAATAACAGCTGAAGGAAGATTGGCAGCTGATTACATCATTGGTTAAAGAAGAGCTGAGCTTCCTAAATCAAGGAACTCTGGATAGGCTGAGTAGAGTTCAGGGGATGAACTTGCACTGAGGAATGGCTTGAAATCCTAATTTTGCACAAAAGACCTAAACACAAATGAAAGAATATCTGAATTCCAGTGGGGGTGGGGGGTTGAGGGTGCCAGTGGAGAAGTGGGTCATAGGTGATTATGACTAATTGAGATATTATGTGTAAAATACACAAAATTTTGGTAAAAATTACCTTTAAAATATTTTTCAAAAAAACTTTTAAAAAGTGTTATTACATATATTATTTCAGAAATTCACATGGGGATTCAATTTTAAATCCTAAAAGAAAATCTTACTTTCAATCTGTTTTATGTGTAAGCTTCCAGTACCACAATTAGCAGTGGGTGATATAGGATAAAAATCTGACTGACAGTACCCTTAGCATAGATTAACCATTAGTCTAATCTGACTTGGTAACTCACAGGCATTTCTGTGGTCAGTTGGTTGCCATTCATTAGCTTTGAAATAACATACAGTTTATTCCCGGAGCACATAACTCTGGTACATGTATGACGTTTATATAGGCATATTTTGGAGCAATACAATGGGGAGGGAACCACAACAACATAGGGCCTGGATCAAAGAACAGACTGACATAGTTAAATTCTGCCCAGAACAATGGACCTTTACAGAGAAAACTTTAAAAAGACTGAGAGAGAGATGAAAGACATGTATGGCAGAATGCATGATCTGGGGTGGGGTGGGGGGAAAGGAAGGGGGAATGTGTCTAAACGGAACTGAGAAATGATGTCTGAAATACACAAAACATCAATAAAAGTATTATAAACAAAGAAAAAATAAAAGTGAATAAACCTAGCTTGAGATGAGTTTTTTGAATCTTCACTTCCAATAAACTGATAAATATCTTAGTTGCTAAAAACAAGTCCAAAGAAAATATCAACATCAGTTTTAAATAAAAAAATAAAAAATAATACAGTTCCCCAATCTGAGGGCAGTTGTTAGAAGCAAAGCATTACTTAGGATCCACAACTTGGGTGTCATGTGGGATAATGAATTCTATTCAGCAATTTGGAGCATCTACAATCCAGTGCGAATTCAAAACTTAGAATGGTGTGGAAAGCTGATGTTTGGAAATAAGTGAGAAAATGCTTAGATACCCATTAAATAGTTCAAGAGTTAAGAATTTTATCAAATATGAGTTAAAGTGTTATATCAGCCTATCAGTAACAAAATCCATTTACATAATATTTATTGAGACTATATAATAGAGCTACAAAATTCATATTTTTCATGTTTGAAAGTTCTCTTAATGGAACAGAGTTCATTATGTAATGCACAAAATACTGTAAAATTTCTTTAGCTTCCTTAAATTGATCATATTAACATTTCATAACAAAATTGTTCTCTTTTTTCTACGATTCTATACAGTTGGAAAAAAAGATAATAAAGTGAATAGATGCATAAATGGAAGGAAATAAAGTTGTTTTCTAAAATGATGTATTGTATCTATGAAAATTATATATTTTCACTTAACGAAAATGCATTTTGACTCTCTCCATCCATAGATTAGGGCATCTCTAAAACCTCATGAAAAAAAAAGTCTTTGTACTGTGGATGGTGCTTAAAGCAGAAACTCTCAATTGGTCAAAGGGACACATATATCACACTCCTCCAAAGGTTCAAGTAACATTATGGAAGGCAGGACAGAAAGGGTGTAAGATCCAGAGGTCAGCATATAGTAGAGCAAAGCTGTATATTCTAGCTATGATGGGATCACTGCACTTCTGAAATAACAGCTTATGACTTGCACTAGATCAAGCCAGTCAACATTCCAGAAGGGAGATGATGGAATCTAAGGATCTATGGATGGATGATTTCTGGGAATAGAAAGTGAGTTTTATTTAAGGGTGGGGTTCCTGGTAGGTGGATGGCCTCACCCTCATGAATATATGAACAACAGCAAATGATGTTTATTAGTTATTAAAATAAAAGAGAACTGCTACCAGAGAAACTTCCTTATGTAGTAGATGGTGATTAGCACAGAGACACATAAATGGCCCACATTAAAGAATAAGAGATTTCAGACTATTCATTCCTGAATACGATACCTACATCAAAAGTCTGCCCTCAAAGACTCAAACATCACTGTGTGGATGAGGATGCAAATATTTTAAGAAACAGATGTGATGTATGACAACAAGGAAACAGAGTTCTCTAGAGAACTGGGCAGTTATGCATATAAACTCACAATAATGATCACAGGATGACAAGTCCTACACAAATTCAAACCAGATGAAAATCCCAACATGGACCTGGGGAAGTGGGAAGGAAACACCAACTGTATGTGAGGAAGTATTAGCAACTGATGTCTGTTGGTATGGGGGAGAGTCAGTCACATTTAAGCATCTCTTAGTAGGTTAATCAGGATCCAGAAGATAGATCCACACAGATGGACATTGGGGATGCAAGTTTGAGTCTGTAGGCCTTAATATATAAAATACAGTGCATGGAATTGTGCAGAGGGTTAGTAGAGCATGCAGCTGGTGGAGGGGACATAAATTCTATCAAAATACATTGTGAAAAACTTCCAAATACTTAATTAAAAAGAACCTTGCAAATTAGTTTGTGTATATAAAAATGTTAGATATACACTGTGCTGGATAGCTTTAGCGTCAACTTGACACACCTGGGTTGAGGGAGCCTCAATTGGGGAACTGGCTCCATTGGACTATCCTGTGGCCATATCTGTGGAGCATTGTCTTGACTATTGAGTTATGTGGGAGGGCCCAGCCCACCATGGGTGGTGCCACCCCAGGGCAGCTTGTTATGTACAGTATAAGAAAGTAGGCTGGGCATGGGCCAGGAGAACAAGCCAGTAAGCAGCATTCTTCCATAGCCTGTGCTTCAGCTCCTGCCTCCAGATTCATGTCCTGAGTTCCTATGGTGGGCTCCCTGAGTGATGAACTGTGACCCAGGTGATGTGAGCCAAATACACTCTTTCCTCCCCAAGTTGAAATTGATCAGAGTGTTTTGTCACAGAAATGGAAAAGTAAACTAGAACATATACAAATAATAATTTTTATAATATTAGATGTTTATTGTTACCCAGAGTATGCCTAAAATATTTAACCATTAAGCTATATTTTCTTCTTATTATTATTGTTTTTCCCATTACAATTTACATTAAACTAATAATGTAATTAAGTTAAATAGGAGAAAATTTCCTCAATATAACAACTATAATTTTGTCTCATTTGAAATTCTGTAGCTTTATGAGAATTAATTTAAATGTCGATATAAAGGTGCTAAATATTCAACATGAGTTTCAGCTTTATTTTTCCTTAAGTAATTTGTTAAGTTTGTGGTTGGATAGATGGAGAGGCGGTTTAAGGTGCTTCCTCTTCTCCCAGGGGACCTGATTTAGCTGATAGCACACATGTCCTGTGCTTCAAAGTGTTCTGCAAGTCCAGCTCCAAGGGACCTGACTCCTTCTTCTGGCTTTCATGAACACCTGAACAGGCACACACATAAAAAGATAATAAGTAACAAAATGTGTTAGGTATGTGATTTTTAAGTGTTTCAGGATTACATAGTTATAATTTGTAGTTACCTATTACCCTATCTTTTATTTAGATCTTAAATTTCATTGATGAATTCATAGATATTATTTGGTTTATTATATATGTGTGTGTATATGTAGTAGAGTATATGAAATTGGACAATGGGTAGTAAGGTAGGGTGCAGAGGATAAAGGAGAGGTTCCAAATATGAGCAAAATATGTGAAATTTGTAAAAATTCATTTAAAAACAGGGAAAACATTACTAAAATACATTACAGGTTATGATTATTCATTATATTTTAAAATATGTTTGTTTTATATTATAGAACTATCATATATGTTCAAAAATTTTGAAATATGAAATGGAGCCTACATACACTCATTGGTCAGCCACAATGACCACATGACAGTCTTGGGTCACTTATTTCTTTACTTCTCCATCTGTTCAGTGACATTTCCTAGGCAGATGTGAGCACCAATGACAGAGACAGACCCCAAGAAACCAATCCAGCCTAGTCTAGCTTGAGAAGTCAATGAATTTACTGGCATCACCAAAAAGACCACACCAGCATGAACGTGAAAGGCATTCCATTCTTAAAGAGCTCTTCACAACTTGCAGGCCAACCCGCCAGAATCGTCTTCTCCAAAGCAACTTTCACTGCTTGAGGTAGGAGCCTGATGACCCCTGCAACTCTCTACGCTTCTTTCCTCTATTTACTTTCCTACACTTCAGGAGCATCATAACTTTTGTTGGCATTTGAGACTTAGGATCTTCCTTCCGTCCTCCATGAAGGGATGTCTCAATTTGGAAGATATAGCTATAAAATATGATCAGCTACTTTCCAAAATTAAGTACTTTTGTATGTATAGATTGCTATATTATGAAATTCAAAACATTAAGTATTATTATATAAATGAATATAATTGTCTAAGTCCCATCTTTATGAAGACTTAACTCCTTGGCACTCACATAGGATATTCTAAATAAATCCAATCACAACTGCCTGGGAGACATTCTTCCGATTCCCTTATCATGAAGCAATCACTTCTGAGATTTTTTCCTATCATTTATGAATTTCATTGAATAGTTTCACATCAGGGAAACAAGTGCATTATACATGCTTCAGGTTCTACTAGTTGTTATCCATGTGCTTTGTTGTTGTTGCTTCTTTATGGTATTTGGAATTGAACCTAAGGTCTTGAGTATCACAAACAAGTGCCGCAACACTGAGTTACATTCCTAGGTTTGTTTTTATTCATTTTGTTTTGAAATAGGGCCTCACTAATTTTTTGTATTGTCTTCATCTCTACGTAGCCCAGATAAACCTTGAAATAATAGTCTTATTGCCTAAGTTTTCCAAACACTTAGAATGAGCTATTTGTGTCCATAGGGGCTTTCTTCCTTCAACATGATTGTGAAATCCACTCAACATTTTCCCCCTACCTGGATTTGTGTGTGTGTGCGTGTGTGTATGTGTGTGTGTGTGTGTGTTTTCTTCCAAGTTGAGAGTAATGTAGTTTTTCTATATTTCTTCTTCTTATTTTTAAATTTTTATTGTTCATTTTTTCAAGGGATTCTACAATATAAGAGCACAGTTGTTTTCAGATCACACTAATGTTGCTCAGTTTGCTATACAATTAAGTAATTGGTACTAGCATCCACAGATGAGGGATACCGTTTGTCATTTGTTATTCTGGGACTGTGTTATTTCACTCAGCATGATATCTTCTAGCTCCATCTATTTACCTGCAAAGTGCTTGATGTCATCTTTCTTTACTGCTGCATAGAACTCCATTGTGTAGATGTGCCACATTTTCTCTATTCACTCATCAGTTGAGGGGCACTTGGGTTGGTTCCAGCTCTTTGCTATTGTGAAGAGAGCTGCAATAAACAAGGTTGTGCATGTATCTCTGAGATAGGATGAATCTTGTGGGTATATACCCAGGAGTGGTATGGCTGGGCCAGGTGGCAAGTTCATTCCAAGTCTTCCAAGGTTTCTCCACACTGCTTTCCATAGTGGCTGTACGAGTTTAATTCCCACCAGCAATGGATGAGTGTTCCCCTTTCCCCACAATCTCTCCAGCACTTGGTATCATTTGTTTTCTTGATCCTAGCCAGCCTTATCAGAGTGAGATAATATCTTAAAGTGGTTTTAATTTGCATTTCCTTAATTATTAGTGACAAAAACTTTTTAAGATGTTTCTCACCCATCTCTAATTTCTCACTTGTGAAGTCTCTGTCTAGCTCTTTGCTGAGTGGGTCATTTGTTTTCTTTCTTCTTTGTTTTTTTGAGTACTTTATATGTTCTGGAAATCCATGTTTTGTTAGATGTATCTGCGGTGAAGGTTTCCTCCTACTCTGTGGGTTTTCTCTTCAGTTCCTTGACTGTTTCTTTTGCTGTACAGATGCTTTTGAGTTTAATGAGGTCCCATTTGTCAATTGTCGACCTTAGTTCTTGCACAGCTGCTGTCTGATTTAGGAAGTCTTTTCCGACACCTATGCCTTGTAGTCTGCTGCCAATTTTTTCTTCTATCAGCTTCAGAGCTTCTTATTCTTATTCTTATTCTTTTTTTTTTTAATTTTTTTTTTAATTTTATTTATTTCTGTATGTGTATGAATGTACTGTCTGCATGCAGGTCTGTGCACCCGTGTCGTGCAATGCCGCGGAGGTCAGAAGAGGGCGTCGGATTCCCCTGGAACTGGAGTTCTCCTGGAATTGGAGTTTCGGACGGTTCTCGGCCGCCATGTGGGTGCTGGGGATCGAACCCGGTTCCTCTGCAAGAGCGGTCGGCGCTCTTAACCGCTAGGCCATCTCTCCAGCCCCTCTTATTCTTATTCTTATTGGTCTTTTTGAGACAGTTACCCTAGAACTCACTAGGTAGACCAGACTGGACTCGATGTCTCAGAGATTCACCTGCCTTTGCCTCCCTAGTCCTGAGATTAATTGCCTGTCCCTCCATACTTGGTGATTATTGCTATTCTTGCACTTGATGACTTGACTATTTACAAATTTATTTTTCTGGATAGAAAGTTTTGTGAATATTCTTATGTAACTTTTTATGTGTATGAGTGTACTGTCTGCATGTAGGCAGGTGTACCCGTGTCCTGCAATGCTGTGGAGGTCAGAGAGGGTGTCAGATTCCCCTGGAACTGGAGTTAAAGACAGTTCTCAGCTGCCACGTGGATGCTAGGAATCAAACCTGGGTCCTCTGCAAAAGCAGTCGACACTCTCAATGGCTAAGCCACTTCTCCAGCCCCTCTTATGTAAATTTTTATATAAATATTAAAAGCATAGTCATTAATTTTTCTGGATTAAAAAAGAAGAGTACCTACTGCTTTACAACAAACTGCCAGCTCTTGTTTCAGTGTCATTTTCTCCAGTTTGCCCCACCATCAATGCAATGATT
The DNA here is from genome assembly GCA_009823505.1 of Rhizomys pruinosus. Taxonomy (NCBI): domain Eukaryota; kingdom Metazoa; phylum Chordata; class Mammalia; order Rodentia; family Spalacidae; genus Rhizomys; species Rhizomys pruinosus. The sequence continues at coordinate 2,682,796 of VZQC01002949.1, forward strand.
TTAGTGACTGCCCATCTTCATGAATATTTCATTGATGATCATTTTTACTTTAGATGTTTTGGTGAGTACACAATGCTTGTGCTATAATTCTAACTGTGTATCTGAATGTTTGTAATCTTTCTTATGATCTCATTAGACACTCATCATTTTGTCCAATTCTTATTGGTTTTCTTTTTTCTTTTTTTTTTGAGTTGCTGTTAAATGGTCTGTATAAAACTCCTCAGAAAGGAAATGCTCTTAATTATGTTCGCTTAATCTACAAACTGAGCATTAACATTCTTAATTTGTTAATTTTAAAAGCAGAAGTTTCATGTTTTTTTTTATTTCCAATATGACCTAATTTATAGTTTTGCCCTATTAATAGTGTCTATTTCCATATACACATTTTAGAATTTATCTATATTTATCTAGAAGTTTGTTGATGTTAACATTTATGTTTAGATTTACAGTCTATCTGGAACAACTGAAACATAGTATATGTTGTATATTAGAATTGGTGATTTAAACCTGGAAATGTCCAGGTTTGTAAATTCTATTTGCTGAAATACCTCTTTAACATGCACTTAGTATATGCACTATGTAGTGGTTTATATATGTTGTTTGAAAGTATTACTTGCTTAGAGTGCATTCTGTAGTCACTATATAACTGTCACCTGACTAGCTATTATTTTCTCCATACATAGAATGGTATCTTAGATTCTTGTATGATATTGTACCAATCAATTAAAGCACTGGCCTTTGCTTTCATGGAGGAGCCTTTTTCATTGTTTTACATGTTAAAGAGATAAATTCTGACTGTGAGCTTCTCTTTAGCTTATTTATATTCTCAAAAAGATGAACACAGAAAAGCTAGAGGCAGTAGAGAATGACGTTACTTGCTGTGGTATGGATGTGTCCATTCTTCCTGGTGAGTACAAAGCACTCTCCTCTCCAAAGGAATTAGACCAATGGGTTATGCTGAACTCTGAGGAGGGCCCTCAGCCAGAACATCAGTATCTCAAGTGTGGATGTCCTCTGTCCTTAGCCAAGCAAAGTATATTAACTTTGTAGGTTATCCTATAACTTTTACTTTTTTATAGTAATGCAAACATTTTGACAGATAAATAATTTGGTTATCAAGGTACTTGGACTTCAGGTACATCACTTTGTATAATTTTGTATAATATTGTATAATATGGAAAGAACTATGAGCTGTTCACTAGTGCTAGAGTGAGAACAGAGGTTGCAGTTAAAAGGAAATATAAGGGTTAAAAAGATAAAGTCTGAGAAGATTAATAAGGAGATGTGTAAAAAATAAGCACACTAAATAGATGTGAGGAGGGATATGGCTCTGGGCCAGTGAATTCAGGCCTGTTTGCCCCATGAAGTACTTGAGGAAGTCACTATTGATATTTCATATATCATTGCTCCTAATGCAGCTAATTTTAACACACCAGGTAAAGACAGTGTCTAAGAAAGCCTCCACCTATTTCAGGAAAGAGATCTTCAAACATATTGTAGACACGGAGTTAAATAAGATTAATAAAGAATACTTTTTAGTAACTGGGAGAAGGACAAAAAGCTTAGGATAATTAACAGCATGTGAGACACTTGCAAGATAAGTGGTAACAACAGCAGGCAGAAACTATTAACTATTTCTTCTATCACCTTCAGGGTTTCAGGCTTCACAATGAGATCTTTAATTCACTTGGAGTTTATTTTTGTACAGGGTGAAAGGTAGGGGTTTAATTTTGTTTTTCTACAAATGATGATCCAATTTTGCCAGTACAATTTGCTAAAGATGCTATCCTTTCTCCCTTGAGGATATTTTGCCCCTTTGTCAAATATGAGGTGGCTGGGGGCTGGAGAGATGGCCTAGTGGTTAAGAGCGCCGACCGCTCTTACAGAGGACCCGGGTTCGATCCCCAGCACCCACATGGCGGCTAGGAGCCGTCTGAAACTCCAATTCCAGGAGAGCTCCAGTTCCAGGGGAATCCGAGACCCTCTTCTGACCTCCGCGGCGCTGCACGACACGGGTGCACAGACTTGCATGCAGACAGTACATTCATACACATATATAAATAAATAAAAGTAATAATAAAAAAAAATTAAAAAAAAATATGAGGTGGCTGAAATTGTATGAGCCCAAGTTTGGATCTTTAATTTTGTTCCCTTGGTCAACAGGTCTGTTTTTGTGCCAATACCAGGCTGTCTTTATGACTATGGCCCTGTAGTATAGTTTGAAGTCTGGTAAGGCCAACAGTCGACAAAGGGAACCTCATAAAACTCAAAAGCTTCTGTACAGCAAAAGAAACAATCAAGGAGGTGAGGAGAAAACCCACAGAGTAAGAGTAAATCTTTACCAGTGATACATCTGACAGCACTACATCAAGAATATATAAACTACTCAAAAAAGAAAGAAGACAAATGACCTACTCAAAATATGGAGTAAAGAGCTGAACTTCACCAGTGAGGAACTAAAGATGTCTGAGAAACATCTTAAAAAATGTTCAACATCATTAATAATTAAGGAAATGCAAATTAAAACCACTATCAGATATTATCTCACTCCAATACTGCTAGCTAAGATCAAGAAAACTAAAGACAACAGATGTTGGAGCGGTTGTGGGGAAAAGGGAACACTCATCCACTGCTGGTGGGAATGTAAACTTGTACAACCACTATGGAAAGCAGTGTGGAGAACCCTTAAAAGACTCAGAATGAGCTTACCACCTGACCCAGTCAAACCACTCCTGGGTATATACCCCAAAGACTCAAAGATACATGCACATCCACGCTTATTGCAGTTCTCTTCACAATAGTGAAGAGCTGGAACCAACCCAAATGCCCTTCAACAGATAAGTGGATGACAAAAATATGGTACATCTACACAATGGAGTAATATTCAACAGTAAAGAAAGATAGCATTATGAACTTTGCAGGTAAATGGATGGAGCTCGAAGCCATTATGCTGAGTGAAGTAACACAGTCCCAGAAAAACAAACGGAGAATGTTTTCCCTCATTTGTTGATGTTAACTCCAAACCCCCAGATGAAAGGCAAGCTGAACAGCATTATTGTTATATTTTTTTTCTGAAAGTAACTATGTTATTATAATGCGAATTTCTCAACGGGCTTTAGAATCCACCCACCACTTATTTTCAGACTCTGTAATTACTGTATATGGGTGGAGAGTATGTGTCCATATTTTAGAATAATATAAAATTAATGGAGGAAAATGTGAATTCCTAGGCATAAAAAAAACTGAGAGAAAGATGAAGGAGAATTATGGCAAAATGCATGATCTTAGGTGGGGTGGGGGGGAAAGGAAAGGGGAATAAGCCTGAACTGAACTGAAAATGATGTCTGAAATACACAAAACATCAGTAAAATCACACAAACCAAAAAGAAACTATTAACTAGCAGGCAGTCAGGTTCAATAATGCTCAAAGGCAGAATCACCAATGAAGGAGGTGGGCCTTCTCCCACCCTAACTTGGTGGACACTGAAGGAATAGTATATGACCTTTCTTAGGCCTGTGGGACAAGCATAGAGTGTGTGGGTCCTCCACTGACTTCAACAGTTGCAGTTGAAAGAACTAGAAATCAATTTCATAGCAATTAATTCAACCTTATGGCCACTCTTTCATAGCCCTGAGAAAATCCATTAGCCAGAAATTCAGGAGACTTTTCTTCTCTTGGGAACTTCTCCAGCTCTTGGGAGTTTCTCTCACTGTTCCTCAATTTCTTACTTTTCCTTTCTGTTTCTTTTTTTTTTAATCTTTTTTGAAGATTTGTGCATTTCATACATTACTTCTCAGTCCAATCCAGACTCATTTCCCCTCCATGACCCCCGCCCCTCCCAAGTTCATACAGTCTGCCATACATGTCCTGTTTCCTCTTCTGAGTCTTTTCAAAGTTTTTTAAAGCAGAAGATTATTTTGGGGGAGAGAAGAACTCTACTGCTTCAGTGAGTTCCCTGCTTTTTATTTGGAAATAACTATGGTTATTTCCAAATCGTATTTTGAGATCTGCGTTTTCCCTTTTAATTTTATATTGCTCTAAAATATGCAAACATACCCTCTACCCTTGTACCAAAATTATAAATTCTGAAAATAGGTTGTAGGGTAATTCTAGAGTCCGTTAAATGATTCACATTCTAAGAGCACAGTTGCTTTTAGATAAGGAGAGATATAACATTAATGTTACTCAGTTTGTCTTACTTGATGTTAGCATCCACAAATGATGAATACCATACATTGTTTGTTTTTATGGGACTGTGTTACCTCACTTAGTGTAATATCTTCTGTTTCCATCCATGTACCTGCAACATTCATGATGTCATCTTTACCGCTGCATAGAACACCACTGTGTAGATGCACCACATTTTCTCTATCCACTTGCTGATTGAGGGGCACATGCACAGCCATGTTTATTGCAGCTCCTTTCTTTTTCTTAAAAAGGTGACTTCTGCCTACTCAGAGTGCTTGTTTCCTATTCTTCATCAATGTGAGACAACAAACTCATGAGACATTGTCCAGTCGATTATTGGTGATCACAAGTGTCCATCACTCTAAACAAAAGTCTTGGAAGAAGCCAGCAAGAGAAACAGCTCTTATCGTTTTGAGTTCTGTACTCCAAATTTGTACAGAATTTGACCCAGGAAATTTAAATTGGATGTTGAATCTCATTAAAAAAATTGCCTTGACTCAATAGGACACTAAAGTTCATGGATTTAGAAGAAGAATGCAAAGACAAAAATGAAACAAAATACAACAAATCCTGAATTTGCCTGTAAGTGAGAATGATCCATGAGTTCATAAGAGTCTGTGTATGTCATACAGATCAGGAAGAGACCTAATTCTCTTATCAGAGATTAGAAATAGAGAAGCTTAGAGCTAATTCTTTTATATGTTATTGCTACAAAGTGAGCAGTTTCTGACTTTTTTCTTACATCTTCTGTCCACATCATTGTAGAAGGTCTTGTTCCTTTTACCTCATAGAGGCTGAAGCAGAGAGATGCATTGTTAAATATTCAGTTTTCTTTTAGTCTAGAGATTTCAATAAAACATGCTGCTGTGGCATTTAGTAAAACATCCTTGTTTCATACAGCGAAATTTGTCTTTTTATTGTTATTGTAGATTGGGCTACCAAATGCAATTCTTTGGAGAAAATGATTAAAACAAAACAGAAATAATTTTCTTTGTTTAATTATTTACTAACTTTGCTAGACCACAATGTTTTGCATTGTTTTGTCCATGTGTAGAAAAAAAAAATCCCAGAGCTCTAAAGTTCTCAGTGTATTATAAATATGTTATGTTAGCTTTAAAAATGAATTAAACAAATATATTTAAAATCCAGACAGACACAATGGCACATGCCAGCGATACCATCACTTGAGAAGCTAAGGCAAGAAGCTGGGTAGTTGAGAACAGCCTTGGCTGCATGGACAAGTGGTGTGTAAAATAAAAAAAAAAAACAATCAAACAACATGCAATTTAAAATTGCAACCAAATAATAATGCAAATTTGTATCAAATTGAGAAAATGTGTGATTAGAAGTTTTGTTTCTGAGTCAGGTAAAGCAGTTACAAGTTGTGATGGCTAACTTGGTTACCAATGTGTCTGGATCTAATATTAACTGAAATGTGAGAGACATTCTTGATCAGATTATTTGAAGTCAAAAGAGGACAGAAGCTAAATATGGGCAGAACATTCTGATAGCAGTTCATATAAAGAGGCATGGCAGAAAGCTTTGGCTTTTTGACATCTTGCCTTCTCTCCCATTAACAAGTTTATCTGTTTTGATAACATGGCATTCCTGCACCAAAATTAGAACCAGTTTCTTTGGATTCCAACATAAGCTGAAGACCAGCAGCACAGAAATAATCTATGCCTTCAGTGCCATATTGAGACTGTGGAGACATTACAGTTTCATGACTGAACTACCAGATTCTCAGCCTCTTCAGTGTGGTTGTTGGACTACTCAGACTTTATCCTGTGAGCCAATTAATAAATACCAGGATAATAGATAGATAGATAGATAATTAGACAGATACATAGATGATAGATATATAAATAGACAGATTAGAGATAGATAGATAGATGATAGATATAAATTATACATAGATGATATATAGGTAGAGATAAATTAGATGATGATAAATAGAAGACAGATGATAGATAGATGATAGATAGATAGATAGAGATTAGAGATAGATAGATAGATGATAGATACATATAAATTATAGATAGATGATATATAGGTAGAGCTAAATTAGATGATAATAAATAGAAGATAGATAGATGGTAGAAAGATATATAGATAGATAGATGATAGGTAGAGTCGTGTTATCAGTTCTGTTTCATTAGAGAATCCTGACAAAGTATTTGTCTATTATTTTTATAAAACCCTATAAACTGCATGAAACAAAATTTAAGTTTCCTTTGAACTCAGGAAAGATCCAATACACAGTAGTTCCTTAATACAAGCTTGGTGAACAAGCATCCAAGCCAGGAACATGAGATACCTCATACTAAGCACATGAGATAGCTCATATTAAGAACATGAGATAGCTCATATTAAGAAGATTCTTCAAGCTCTCAATTCACTTTTTCTTTGAGTTTTGGAGACGTTCTGCTCAGTACCTTTCATTTTTCTCTGGGTGGAATTTGCTATCGCAGTTAAAGTATGAATAACTCTACACAGAGTAAGAAATTAAGTTTTTGAGTATATGTGGTTATAGATTGCTGACTTAGACATGCCACTCTACCAAAGAATCTCTTGAGAGGCCAAAAATTGTGGAAGAAAAGCTTTAATAAAAGAGCATTACATCAAGGAAAAATTACAGAACACAACACAGAGATAGTGACAGAGGCAGAGCGACGTGACAGCCGAGACACTCCCATGGGACTGGAGGGCAGGGGCTCTGAGTTCCAATCCTCTCCCACTTTTATTCTGTTAGGAGGTTTCCACTGTGGTTACAGTGACCTTGTCTCTGATTGGTGGGGCCTTGGTGGTTTAGGACCAGGCAGTGTTTCATTGGATCAGTCCACCTGTTCTGGACTCCCTCTGTTCTTATAGAGTGTTTAACTGCAAAAGGGGAGCTGGCTTGAGCCATCTCCTGTTTGGCAGAAACAACGGTTATGTTTAGCAGTATGAAGCCCCTTGGAGAGTAACAGGCTCCTTAGGGGGTAAGAAGCACTCCCAAAGGACTGGGAAAGTTCATCCTGACCTCAGGTAGCTATGGGAGCTAGACCTGCTTCAACTAGAGAGTTGCTTAACTCTTTCTGACTTAGTCCTAACAGAGATTATGTATATTTCACATATGATATTTGTTCCAAACATTCCAATTATCGTATTATTGACAAAACTCTGCCTTAGAAGGTATAAATCGAGACCCAGTATGGTAATCAGAGCTGTAGATTTGTGATTTGAATAAATCCATTTAAATTTCTAGATCATGTATTCATTAATTATATGAAAAGAGAATTCATTTTCTTATACAGTTTCTTTACTGCTATAATGTCATTTGTACTTAATATAATTTTATATTGTGGCTATAAAGCAATATAATATTATTTTAGAGAAAATCATTGAATATATGCTAAAATCTGCAGAGGTATGGTCCAGCAACATGGCTCAACAGAGTAAAGGCACCTGCCAAGGAATTCTGACATAGAGAGTTCAATCACTGGAAACTGCACAGCGTTGGATGGAGGAAGTCAACTCTACAGAGATGTCGCTTGTCATCTATGCTGGCATGATATGTGTCCACCCCTTTATGCACACACACAAATAATAAGCAAATGCATAAATATGAATCTGTAGGTTTGAATGAATAGTGAAGATATTTCATATAATTCTGAGGACACGGTTTAGGAGAGAAAGTAAGCAATTTATTTTATTAAAATGCAGATTTAAACCAAAGCTTAAAGGTAATATAATATCATTATCATCTAATGGTATACATTTTGTTCAATTACATTTTAACAGATCTGCTATATTTGAGATACATAATCATGAATATATTTATGTCATTTCTTCAAATCCACTTGATTCAACTGTCAGTTATATGAACAACATAATTGCCTGGCTAACACAGAAGTAGAGATGGCTAAGTATATGTGATACTTCAATAAATAATTACGACTTTTAGCCAGGCATGGTGGCGCACGCCTTTAATCCTCGCACTTGGGAGGCAGAGGCAGGTGGATCTTTGTGAGTTCAAGGCCAGCCTGGTCTACAGAGTGAATTCCAGGACAGCTGGAGCTACAGGGAGACCGTATCTCGAAAAGACCAAAAAAATAATTACGATTTTGCCAAAAAGCTTTGATCATTGCTAAGAACATAGTTTTATTTTCGACATGGGATATTACAAATTCCAAGATACAGGTGTTGTTGTTTTTAATGTACATTCAGAAACTATTAAATATCAACAAATATTACTGGATTTTTCAATAATGATTAGGATAATGCAATTGGGTTCTTTGGGATATTTTGGATATTTTTTTCCATTAGCATTTTTTGTTTACCTTTATTGAATTTTCTAAATATTTATATAACAAGCTTATGGTATTTAGATATCCTCCACATCCAGACAACTCTAACGACTTTCCCTTACCCAATTTAGTGTACAGTCATGTGTGTGTGTGTGTGTGTGTGTGTGTGTGTGTGTGTGTGTGTGTGTTAATAACTATAGAGCCTAGTTTGTGTTCCCAAATGTCTTAGGTTAGGTTGAGATTTTTTTGTAACATTTTTTAAATATATTCTGTGTATGAGTGTATTGTCTGTATGTATCTACACCCAAGACCTGCAGACTTGCAGAGGTCTGAAGAAGGGGTCAAATTCACATGGAACTGACATGTTACAGATGGTTGTTAGCGATTATGTGGGAGTTGAGAATGTAACCCAGGTCCTCTGCAAGAGCAGCCAGGATGGGAGGGGCCCACATGCATGCAGCACCAGGCAGACCTGCTCACCTACCCCAGTTTCCCCAGCTGGTTCTAGGTTACTCGACAAACCAAGGGAAAGAAATCTCCAGTCTCAGACTTTACCAGAATTTATTAATACTGGCTACAAAGTAATGGCTGGAAAGTGTACACTCACTCAAGCCAAGCCAAGGCCAGGGCCAGCTCCCCAGTTCAACATGGCTCTCCAGCATTCTGGTGTGGAAATTTGTTCCCTCTGTGCTTGCTGGTAAGATGGCCAGAGAGGGGCCAGCCTCATGTGGTGGGCCATTTATCTGTCTCCATCCCTGAATATCCCAGAATACCCAAGTCTGTGTACCTTCCATGAGAATCCCAGTATCACAAACATTGTCACCACAGAGAAACTCGCTTTGCAGCTGTGCTGCGATCTTGGCTCTCCCCACTAATTACCCTGCTTTGCAGGGTGATAAGCCCATTTCAAAGAAGAAATTATTTATCCCACACTCCACCACCTCTTCTTTGACCCTTACAAAATGGATGTGCCAACTTCTTTAGTGAGAGTCCCTGGGCCTTACAAGTATGGAAGATAGAGAAGCATTTAGGTGATATGTCAAATTCTCAGCTTTCCAAGTTCTGTCTTCAATAGGCTGATAGCTTATTCAGTAGTCTCCTTTTCATCTCTATTAAATAAAATACAAGTAGCAAGAAACACAGACATCTAAACAAACATCTATTATATCCAATTACTCTATAGACACAAACATGAATGCTTGGAGAGGATCTTAATCCTGGCATCACAGCCTTTTAATGGGGCCTATAATGTCTTCCACCACTACTGGGTGCCATGCTTGCAGCATCAGTCATGCATCCTACCCTCTAAAGGAGTGAGTCAAAGTTCCAATTGGACTTTCTCTGGGTGCTCATGCATCCTAGTGCCCACTATTGCACCCACACCTTCTTTGGGAAATTTTGAGCATGTAAGGTCCATAGAGTTTCAGACACCATTTCTTTCCAGTGGCGTGCATAGCGCTCTTCAGCATTGTGAAGGTCAGCTGTCCATTTGCATTGCAAGTTCTAAGCATAATTTTCCTTTCTCATGCTCACATCCCATAGTTTCTTCAGCAATATGGTTTTACTATCCACTTTTGTGTGCACCCAAAGTTATAGACAAAATGGCCTTATTTGGGGGACTTTTAGAGCCTCCCAAGCAAACAGCTCCTAGTAGAGCTCTCCATGCCTGGTACTGAAGCCTTTATCTACTAATATGTAAAGCTCCAGATATTCCATAGTTGTACCTGACCCTGCTATCCTTCCTTAGTGAATTTCCCTTGTATCTTGGTTTCTTCAGCTGTGTTGGATATGCCTCCAACCAGTCTCAAATCTGTAAAACACTCCCAGTTCCCATAGCCATACAAGCCGGATGGTGAGGGGTTCCTTTGCAGCCTATTTGAAAGGNAGCCTTTCTTCCTTTATAATAACTTACTTTTATTAGCACTGTTTTTAAAAATAATATAATTACATTGAATAAACTTTGTGAAAATTGGCAAATTTGGAAGAGGAATGAATGCCAAGTTCATATTTCAGGTGCCACCAATGGGAGGTCAACGGGAAGAAGTCCCAGACACTTAACACTGGAAAGTTGGTGAGCAAAATATTTTTTTCAATGGCTGAAGGTCTCTGAGTTGTGTGTATGTGTGTGTGTGTGTGTGTTTATATGTGTGTAGGTTGTGAGAGCATGTATGTGTATGTTTGTGTGTGTGTTCATGTGTGTGTAGGTTGTGAGAGCATGTATGTTTGTAAGAGTGTGTGCATGTGTGTGTGTGTGTGTGTGTGTGTGTACTCTGATATATCTGTGTTTGTTAATGGCATCACATTTCATAGAAAGATAACTCCTTTTAGGTGAGAAAATAAACTGGGATATAATTACTGAAAGTTCAAGCTATCTACAGGCTTCATTGTTGTAGACTGGACCCATAATAAAAGGTAGAATTCAGTCAGACTCAACAACAGCAATGATAAAGATGAACCAGAAAAGCACTGACTGGCTCAAGACTCATTAAAAATTTAGCACCTTGATTTCATCTGTCTCAGAGCTTGTAGAAATGATATGTTACAGAGTCAAGACTACAGATGAGGGTTAATGATTTAATTCCATTTCTCTGAAGTGGCACAAATTAGAGGTAATTCTTCAGACAGATTCACACTTAAAATTTGTGAGTAAAGTATATACTTGAATTCAGAAAATATTTGATATAATTTGATCTTGGTCAGCAAATGAAGATTGTGCTGTTAGAAAAAGAAACATTGGGGCTAGAGAGATGGCTCAGAGGCAGAAGACCCAGGTTCAATTCTCAGCACCCACATTGTGGCTAACAACCATCTGTAACTTGAGTTCCAGGGGATCCCATGCCTTCTTCTGTCCTCTGGGAAATGCACAGCACAGGCACACTTGCTTACATGTACACAGCACATGCATGCATATAAAATAAAAACAATGCAAAAATACAAACATCTGCATATCACTATAAATTAATAGATATGGTGCCTAAAATGGCTTTTTGGTTAAAGGCAAGCCTCCTTTTCACACATCAAAAATAAACTGTGGTTCATTCTATATTTATTTCATGACAATTATTTCTGCAGCCCCAGAAGGCTATGACAGATAGATATGTACAAACAATTGAATAATGAGTACTAAAGATACTGAGGTAAGCACTTTATTTTTATCTTAATTCATTTATGGGAGAATTTAGAAAAAAACTATTTAGTACCTGCAGATGTTATAAATACAGAAATCACATTACAGTAGTTGGTTGTTTCCAATATTGCAATTAATTTCTTAGTGATGTGAATCTCTTCCATAAGTACTGATTTATATATATATATATATATATNAAAACTCCAGAAGGAAATGGAAACATTGAAAAGATCTTAGGTTGAAATGAAAAAGAAACTGACCACTGAAGCAGGAGCTACAAGAAGAGAATGAAAAGCTCCAAAAGGAAGTGGCAATACTGAAGAAATCAAAGTATGAAATAAAAAAGGAAATTAAACATTCATCCAATCAGCAGGGACGGATGAGAAAAAGGCCTCGAAGCAGAATGGATGATGCAGAAAAAAGAATATCGAACCTACAGGATAACACAGCCAGCGCAGAATACATGTTTTTGAGACACTGAATCTATAACTTAGATTAGTTTTCATTTTCTTCGCTGCTTTCAGAATTTCTTGTAAATACTTTGATCCATTATTTCTACCCTCCCTGAACCTCCTACCAGGTCTTACCCTTCCTTCCTAAACACCGAAACTGTGCTTCTGTTTTGTCTTTTTCACGTCAAATCAAATCTACACCCATTCCCCGCTCCTTGCTCCCCCAACACCACCAGAGCTCATTGCAGTCTGTGAAACATGGTTTCATCTTTTTCTCAGTCTCTTTTAAAATTTTCGATGCAGAAAGTTTCCTGTTTTGAGCCGTTCTTTAGCATTGCAGTCAGTTTTTGACCCAGCTTTTCTTGTTGTTGTTCCTTCTAATTTATATCACTCGAAAATATTGTGTATTCTTAAGATATTTTTGTTTACATAAATTACTTTAAAGAGAACGCTTTAAAGCCGGGCGTGGTGGCACACCCCTTTTAATCTAGTGACTTGGGGGGCAGAGAGAGGCAGGCGGATCTTTGTGAGTTCAAGGCCAGCCTGGTCTACAGCGCGAGTTCCAGACCAGCCTGGGCTACAGGGGCGACCCTGTCTCGCAAAGACCAAAAAAAAAATAAAAAAAAAAAAAAAAAAAAAAAAAAAAAAAAAAAAAGAGAAAAGCTACAGCATTATATATACAAGCGACATTTAGGAATTTTCTTTTTGCATGTTTTTGCTCACATGTGGAACCAAAAATCACCAATGGGATATATATATATATATAGATATATATAATATATTATACTATATAATTTGTTGTGGATATTTTAGTTGTTATTTTCAAAAATTGTAGATAAGACTCGAGTTATCTCACAAGTAATGGACTGAGGGAGATGGCTCAATTGTTAAAGCACTTCTCCACAACCAGAAGGATCTGTGTTCAGATCCCAGCACCCATGTAAAAAATCTAGGCAAGTAGCACTCACTTGTAATCCTAGCTCTTGAGAGGCAGAGACAGGAGGGTTTCTGGGGCTCCCCATAGCCATCTAGCTGAATTATTGACCTCTGGTTCAGTGTCTCTCTCTCTCTCTCTCTATCTCTCTCTCTCTCTCTTCTCTCTCTCTCTCACACACCACACCCACACACACACACACAAGAGTGTAGGATGTGGATGGAAGAAGACACTGAATATCAACACTTAGTCTCCAGGTACACATGCATGCAAGACATGAAATCCCGTACACGCACACACCACACCACAACAACACACACACACCACCTGCACACACATTAAACACAAAACTTTATGTGGCTAGAGAGATGGCTTCAGTAGTAGAGAACACTGGTTGTTATAGCAGAGGCCACAAATTCCATGGAAACTCAACTAGACCAAATCCCAGTATGGAATTGAAGAAATGGGTAGTTTAACTCAATAACAGCTGAAGGAAGATTGGCAGCTGATTACATCATTGGTTAAAGAAGAGCTGAGCTTCCTAAATCAAGGAACTCTGGATAGGATGAGTAGAGTTCAGGATGAACTTGCCTGAGGAATGGCTTGAACTCCTAATTTTGCACAAAAGACCTAAACACAAATGAAAGAATATCTGAATTCCAGTTGGGAGGGGGGGGTTGAGGGTGCCAGTGGAGAAGTGGGTCATAGGTGATTATGACTAATTGAGATATTATGTGTAAAATACACAAAATTTGGTTAAAATTACATTTAAAAATATAAAAAAAAAAAACTTTTTTTTTTTTAAAAAGTGTTATTACATATATTATTTCAGAAATTCACATGGGGATTCAATTTTAAATCCTAAAAGAAAATCTTACTTTCAATCTGTTTTATGTGTAAGCTTCCAGTACCACAATTAGCAGTGGGTGATATAGGATAAAAATCTGACTGACAGTACCCTTAGCATAGATTAACCATTAGTCTAATCTGACTTGGTAACTCACAGGCATTTCTGTGGTCAGTTGGTTGCCATTCATTAGCTTTGAAATAACATACAGTTTTCCCGGGAAGCACATAACTATGGTATATATGTGACGTTTCTATAGGCATATTTTGGAGCAATACCATGGGTAGGGAACCACAACAACATAAGTACTTGGTTAAAGAACTGACTGATATAGTAAAATTCTGGCCAAAACAGTAGACCTTTACAGAGAAAAACTTTAAAAGGGACTGAGAGATGAGAAGAGAGAGGAAGCTCAGCTATGGCAGAATGCAGGAGCTGGGGTGGGGTCGGGGGGAAAGGAAGAATACAGGGGGGAAGGTGTCTAAACGGACATTGCGAAATGAGTGTTTTTCGGAAAATGTACACACAAAACAGCCAATAAAAGTATTATAAACAAAGAAAAAATAAAGTGAATAAACCTAGCTTGAGATGAGTTTTTTGAATCTTCACTTCCAATAAACTGATAAATATCTTAGTTGCTAAAAACAAGTCCAAAGAAAATATCAACATCAGTTTAAATAAAAAATAAAAAATAAATACAGTTACCCAATCTTTTTTTTGAGGGCAGTTGTTAGAAGCAAAGCATTACTTAGGATCCACAACTTGGGTGTCATGTGGGATAATGAATTCTATTCAGCAATTTGGAGCATCTACAATCCAGTGCGAATTCAAAACTTAGAATGGTGTGGAAAGCTGATGTTTGGAAATAAGTGAGAAAATGCTTAGATACCCATTAAATAGTTCAAGAGTTAAGAATTTTATCAAATATGAGTTAAAGTGTTATATCAGCCTATCAGTAACAAAATCCATTTACATAATATTTATTGAGACTATATAATAGAGCTACAAAATTCATATTTTTCATGTTTGAAAGTTCTCTTAATGGAACAGAGTTCATTATGTAATGCACAAAATACTGTAAAATTTCTTTAGCTTCCTTAAATTGATCATATTAACATTTCATAACAAAATTGCTCTCTTTTTTTTACGATCTATACAGTTGGATGAAAAAAAAGATACTAAGTAATAGATGCATAAATGGAAGGAAATAAAGTTGTTTTCTAAAATGATGTATTGTATCTATGAAAATTATATACTTTCACTTAACGAAAATGCATTTTGACTCTCTCCATCCATAGATTAGGGCATCTTCTAAAAACCTCATGAAAAAAAAGTTCTTTTGTCCTGGGATATGGTGCTTAAAGCAGAAACTCTCAATTGGTCAAAGGGACACATATATCACACTCCTCCAAAGGTTCAAGTAACATTATGGAAGGCAGGGACAGGAAAGGTGTTTGTAAGATCCAGAGGTCAGCATATAGTAGAGCAAAGCTGTATATTCTAGCTATGATGGGATCACTGCACTTCTGAAATAACAGCTTATGACTTGCACTAGATCAAGCCAGTCACATTCCAGACGGGAATGATGGAATCTAAGGATCTTGATGGATGATTTTCTGGGACTAGAAAGTGAGTTTTATTTAAGGGTGGGGTTCCTGGTAGGTGGATGGCCTCACCCTCATGAATATATGAACAACAGCAAATGATGTTTATTAGTTATTAAAATAAAAGAGAACTGCTACCAGAGAAACTTCCTTATGTAGCATTATGGTGATTAACACAGAGACCACATCAATGGCCCACATTAAAGAAATTAAAGAATAAGAGCTTTCAGATATTCATTCCTGAAATGACTGATACCTACATCACAAGTTCTGCCCTCAAAGACTCAAACATCACTGTGTGGATGAGGATGCAAATATTTTAAGAAACAGATGTGATGTATGACAACAAGGAAACAGAGTTCTCTAGAGAACTGGGCAGTTATGCATATAAACTCACAATAATGATCACAGGATGACAAGTCCTACACAAATTCAAACCAGATGAATGAAATCCCAAACAGTGGCCCGGGGGAAGTGGGAAGGAAACACCAACTGTATGTGAGGAAGTATTAGCAACTGATGTCTGTTGGTATGGGGGAGAGTCAGTCACATTTAAGCATCTCTTAGTAGGTTAATCAGGATCCAGAAGATAGATCCACACAGATGGACATTGGGGATGCAAGTTGTTTGAGTCGATAGGCCTTAATATATAAAAATACCGTGCATGGAATTTTGCAGAGGGGTTAGTAGAGCATGCAGTGGTGGCGGGGACATTAATTCTATCAAATAATTGTGAAAAACTTCCCAACTACTTAAAAAGAACCTTGCAAATTAGTTTGTGTATATAAAAAGGTTAGTCATACCACTTGTGCTGGATAGCTTTCGCGTCAACTGGTACACACCTGGTGAGGGAGCCTCAATGGGGATTGGCTCCATTGGACTATCCTGTGTGGCCTATCTGATGGAGCATTGTCTGGACTATGAGGTATGTGGGAGGGCCGAGCCCACAAGTGTGTTGCCACCCCAGGGCAGCTTGTTATGTACAGTATAAACAGTAGGCTGCGCATGGCCAGGGAACACGCCAGTAAGCAGCATTCTTCCCCAGACTGTGCTTCAGCTTCCTGCCTCCAGATTTCATGTCCCTGAGTTCCTATGGTGGGCTCCCTGAGTGATGAACTGTGACCCAGGTGATGTGAGCCAAATACACTCTTTCCTCCCCAAGTTGAAATTTGATCAGAGTGTTTTGTCCAGAAATGGGAAAAACGTAAACTATAACATATACAACTAATAATTTTTATAATATTAGATGTTTATCGTTACCCAGAGTATGCCTAAAATATTTAACCATTAAGCTATATTTTTTCTTATTATTATTGTTTTTCCCATTACAATTTACATTAAAACTAATAAAGTCAATTAGTTAAATAGGAGTGAAAATTTCCTCAAGATAACAACTATAATTTGTTCTCATTTGGAAATTCTTGTAGCTTTATGAGAATTACTTTAAATTCGATTATTAAAGTGTGATTAAATATTGCAACATGAGGTTTTTTTTTTTCAGCTTTTTTTTCCTTAAGTAATTTGTTAAGTTTGTGGTTGGATAGATGGAGAGGCGGTTTAAGGTGCTTCCTCTTCTCCCAGGGGACCTGATTTAGCTGATAGCACACATGTCCTGTGCTTCAAAGTGTTCTGCAAGTCCAGCTCCAAGGGGACCTGACTCCTTCTTCTGGCTTCTATGAACACTGCACAGGCACACCACATAAAAAGATAATAAGTAACAAAATGTGTTAGGTATGTGATTTTTAAGTGTTTCAGGATTACATAGTTATAATTTGTAGTTACCTATTACCCTATCTTTTATTTAGATCTTAAATTTCATTGATGAATTCATAGATATTATTTGGTTTCTTATATATGTGTGTGTCTATGTAGATAGCGTATATGAAAAATTGCTGAAATGGGTAGTAAGTAGTAAGGGTAGGGTTGCCGAGAGGATAAAGGAAGAGGTTCCAAAATCTGAGCAAAATATGTGGAAATTTTTGTAAAAATTCATTCTAAAAACAGGCGAAAACATTACTAAAATTACATTACAGGTTATGATTATTCATTATATTTTAAACATATGTTTGTTTTTATATTTATAGAACTATTCAGATATGTTCAAAATTTGAAATATGAAATGGCGCCTACATACACTCATTGGTCAGCCACAATGACCACATGACAGTCTTGGGTCACTTATTTCTTTACTTCTCCATCTGTTCAGTGACATTTCCTAGGCAGATGTGAGCACCAATGACAGAGACAGACCCCAAGAAACCAATCCAGCCTAGTCTAGCTTGAGAAGTCAATGAATTTACTGGCATCACCAAAAAGACCACACCAGCCTGAACGTGAAAGGCATTCCATTCTTAAAGAGCTCTTCACAACTTGCAGGCCAACCCGCCAGAATCGTCTTCTCCAAAGCAACTTTCACTGCTTGAGGTAGGAGCCTGATGACCCCTGCAACTCTCTACGCTTCTTTCCTCTATTTACTTTCCTACACTTCAGGAGCATCATAACTTTTGTTGGCATTTGAGACTTAGGATCTTCCTTCCGTCCTCCATGAAGGGATGTCTCAATTTGGAAGATATAGCTATAAAATATGATCAGCTACTTTCCAAAATTAAGTACTTTTGTATGTATAGATTGCTATATTATGAAATTCAAAACATTAAGTATTATTATATAAATGAATATAATTGTCTAAGTCCCATCTTTATGAAGACTTAACTCCTTGGCACTCACATAGGATATTCTAAATAAATCCAATCACAACTGCCTGGGAGACATTCTTCCGATTCCCTTATCATGAAGCAATCACTTCTGAGATTTTTTCCTATCATTTATGAATTTCATTGAATAGTTTCACATCAGGGAAACAAGTGCATTATACATGCTTCAGGTTCTACTAGTTGTTATCTGTGCTTGGTTGTTGTTGCTTTTCTTTATGGTATTTGGAATTGAACCTAAGGTCTTGAGTATCACAAACAAGTGCCGCAACACTGAGTTACATTCCTAGGTTTTTTTATTCATTTTGTTTTGGAACTCGGGCCTCACTAAATTTTTTGTATTGTCTTCATCTCTACGTAGCCCAGATAAACCTTGAAATAATAGTCTTATTGCCTAAGTTTTCCAAACACTTAGAATGAGCTATTTGTGTCCATAGGGGCTTTCTTCCTTCAACATGATTGTGAAATCCACTCAACATTTTCCCCCTACCTGGATTTGTTGTGTGTGCGTGTGTGTATGTGGACGTGTGTGGTGTTTCTTCCAAGTTGAGAGTAATGTAGTTTTTCTATATTTTCTTCTTCTTATTTTTCAAAATTTTTATTGTTCATTTTTTCAAGGGGATTCTACAATATAAGCGCACAGTGTTTTCAGATCACACAATGTTGCTCAGTTTTGCTTATACAATTAAGTAATTGGTACACTAGCATCCAACAGATGCAGGGATACCGTTGTCATTTGTTATTCTGGGGACTGTGTTCATTTCACTCAGTAACTCAGTAACTTCTTGCTCCAGTCATTTTCCTGCATAGTTCATGATGTTTTCTTTCGTTACTGCTGCATAGAACTCCATTGTGTAATGGCCCACATTTTCTCTATTCCCACTCATCAGTTGAGGGCACTTGGGTTGGTTCCAGCTCTTTTCTATTGTGAAGACAGCTGCAAAAAAAGGTTGTGCATGTATCTTTGGGATAGGATGAATCTTGGGGTATTATACCCAGGAGTGGTATGGCTGGGCCAGGTCGGCAAGTTCATTCAAGTCTTCCAAGGTTTGGTTTCTCCACACTTGCTTTCCATAGTGGCTGTACGAGTTTAATTCCTACCAGCAATGGATGAGTGTTCCCTTTCCCCACAATCCTCCAGCACTTGGTATCATTTGTTTTCTTGATCCTAGCCAGCTTTATCAGAGTATGATAATATCTTAAAGTGGTTTTAATTTGCATTTCCTTAATTTTAGCTGACAAAAAACTTTTAAGATGTTTCTCACCCAATCTCTAATTTCTCACTTGTGAAGTCTCTGTCTAGCTTCTTTGCTGAGTTGGTCCTTTGTTTCTTTCTTCTTTGTTTTTGAGTACTTAATAAATTCTGGAAATCCTATGTTTTGTCAGATGTATCTGCGGTTAAGGTTTCCTCCTACTCCTGTGGGTTTTCTCTTCAGTTCCTTGACTGTTTCTTTGCTGTCACAGCTGCTTTTGAGTTTAATGAGGTCCCATTTGTCAATTGGACCTTAGTTCTTGCACAGCTGCTGTTCTGATTTAGGAAGTCTTTTCCGACACCTATGCCTTGTAGTTTTTTTTTGTTTGCTGCCAAATTTTTTCTTCTATCAGCTAGAGGCTTCTTATTCTTATTCTTATTCTTTTTTTTTTTAATTTTTTTTTAAATTTTATTATTTCTGTATGTGTATTGAATGTACTGTTGCATGCCAGTCTGTGCACCCGTGTCGTGCCAATGCCGCGGAGGTCAGAAGAGGGCGTGGATTCCCCTGGAACTGGAGTTCTCCTGGAATTGGAGTTTTCTGACGGTTCTCGGCAGACATGTGGGTGCTTGGGATCGAACCCGGTTCCTCATGCAAGAGAGCGGTCGGCGCTCTTAACCGCTTATAGGCCCCCCATCTCTCAGCCCCTCTTCTTATTCTTATTTCTTATTGGTCTTTTTGAGACCGTTACCTTCTAGAACTCACTAGGTGACCAGACTGACTCGATTGTCTCAGAATTCACCTGCTTTGCCTCCCTAGTGCTGGATTACTTGCCCTTTGTCCCTCCCTACCTTGGTGATTATTGCTATTCTTGCACTTGATGACTTGACTATTTACAAATTTATTTTTCTGGATAGAAAGTTTTGTGAATATTCTTATGTAACTTTTTATGTGTATGAGGTTACTGTATGCATGTAGGGCAGGTCTGTACCGTGTCCTGCAATGCCCATGTAGGCCAGAAGAGAGTGTCATTTTTTTCCTTGGAACTGGAGTTACTTACGTTTGGAGTTAGGGTGGTTGTTATCTGCCAGGTGGACACCGGAATTCAAACCTGGGTCCTCGCAAAAGCAGTCGACCCTCTCAATGGCTAAAGCCACTCCTCCAGCCTCTTATGTAAATTTTTATATAAATATTAAAAGCATAGTCATTAATTTTTCTGGATTAAAAAAGAAGAGTACCTACTGCTTTACAACAAACTGCCAGCTCTTGTTTCAGTGTCATTTTCTCCAGTTTGCCCCACCATCAATGCAATGATTTTAGTGACTGCCCATCTTCATGAATATTTCATTGATGATCATTTTTACTTTAGATGTTTTGGTGAGTACACAATGCTTGTGCTATAATTCTAACTGTGTATCTGAATGTTTGTAATCTTTCTTATGATCTCATTAGACACTCATCATTTTGTCCAATTCTTATTGGTTTTCTTTTTTCTTTTTTTTTGAGTTGCTGTTAAATGGTCTGTATAAAACTCCTCAGAAAGGAAATGCTCTTAATTATGTTCGCTTAATCTACAAACTGAGCATTAACATTCTTAATTTGTTAATTTTAAAAGCAGAAGTTTCATGTTTTTTTTTATTTCCAATATGACCTAATTTATAGTTTTGCCCTATTAATAGTGTCTATTTCTCATCTACACATTTTAGAATTTATCTATATTTATCTAGAAGTTTGTTGATGTTAACATTTATGTTTAGATTTACAGTCTATCTGGAACAACTGAAACATAGTATATGTTGTATATTAGAATTGGTGATTTAAACCTGGAAATGTCCAGGTTTGTAAATTCTATTTGCTGAAATACCTCTTTAACATGCACTTAGTATATGCACTATGTAGTGGTTTATATATGTTGTTTGAAAGTATTACTTGCTTAGAGTGCATTCTGTAGTCACTATATAACTGTCACCTGACTAGCTATTATTTTCTCCATACATAGAATGGTATCTTAGATTCTTGTATGATATTGTACCAATCAATTAAAGCACTGGCCTTTGCTTTCATGGAGGAGCCTTTTTCATTGTTTTACATGTTAAAGAGATAAATTCTGACTGTGAGCTTCTCTTTAGCTTATTTATATTCTCAAAAAGATGAACACAGAAAAGCTAGAGGCAGTAGAGAATGACGTTACTTGCTGTGGTATGGATGTGTCCATTCTTCCTGGTGAGTACAAAGCACTCTCCTCTCCAAAGGAATTAGACCAATGGGTTATGCTGAACTCTGAGGAGGGCCCTCAGCCAGAACATCAGTATCTCAAGTGTGGATGTCCTCTGTCCTTAGCCAAGCAAAGTATATTAACTTTGTAGGTTATCCTATAACTTTTACTTTTTAATCGTAATGCAAAACATTTGACAGTTAACTAATTTGGTTATCAAGGACTTGGACTTCCGGTTACATCCCTTTGTATAAATTTTGTATATTAATATTGTATTTAAATATGGAAGAACATGAGCTTGTTCACTAGTGGCTTAGGAAGTAGTGAGAACAGAGGTTTGCACGGTTAAACGGAAATTATACGGGTTAAAATTAAAAAGTTTTAAAAAGATAAAGTCTGAGAAGATTAATAAGGAGATGTGTAAAAAATAAGCACACTAAATAGATGTGAGGAGGGATATGGCTCTGGGCCAGTGAATTCAGGCCTGCTTGCCCCATGAAGTACTTGAGGAAGTCACTATTGATATTTCATATATCATTGCTCCTAATGCAGCTAATTTTAACACACCAGGTAAAGACAGTGTCTAAGAAAGCCTCCACCTATTTCAGGAAAGAGATCTTCAAACATATTGTAGACACGGAGTTAAATAAGATTAATAAAGAATACTTTTTAGTAACTGGGAGAAGGACAAAAAGCTTAGGATAATTAACAGCATGTGAGACACTTGCAAGATAAGTGGTAACAACAGCAGGCAGAAACTATTAAACCTATTCTTCTATCACCTTCAGGTTTCCAGGTTTCCACAAAGAGATCTTTTATTCACTGGAGTTTATTTTTGTACAGGGTGAACGGTAGGGGTTTTAATTTTGTTTTTCTCAAATGATGCTCCCAGTTTTGCCAGTACAATTTGCTAAAGATGCTATCCTTTCTCCATTGGAGGATTTTTTGCCCCTTTGTCCAAATATGAGGTGGCTGGGGGCTGGAGAGGTCCCTAGTGGTTTAAAGAGCGGCCGACCGCTCTTTACAAGAGGACCGTGTTCGATCCCCAGCACCCACAATGGCGGCTAGGAGCCGTCTGAAAACTCCAATTCCAGGAGAGGCTCCAGTTCCAGTGGAATCCGAGACCTCTTCTGGCCTCCGCGGGCGCCTTGCACGACACGGGTGCAACGCAGGGGACTTGCATGCTAGACAGTTACATTCAATACACATATATAAATAAATAAAAGTACTAAATAATAAAAAAAAAATAAAAAAAATCAAATATGGGGTGGCTGAAATTGTATGAGCCCAGTTTGGCTCTTTAATTTTGTTCCCTTGGTCCAACAGGTCTGTTTTTGTGGGAATACCAGGCTGTTTTATGCCTATAGCCCTGTCGTATAGTTTGACGTCTGGTAGGCCAACAGTCGACAAAGGGAACCTCATAAAACTCAAAAAGCTTCTGTTACAGCAAAAGAAACCCTCCAGGAGGGGTGAGGAAGAAAACCCACCGAGTACAGAGTAAATCTTTACCGGGATTGATCATCTGGACTCTTTTTTTCTCTTTTAGCCCACTTACATCAAGGAATATATAAAACTACTCAAAAAAAAAGAAAGAAGAACAACTGACCTGCTCAATAAGCGGAGGAAAGAGTCTGAACTTCCCCAGTGAGGAGGAACTAACGATTGTCTGAGAAACAGCTGAAAAATGTTCAAATCATAAGAATAAGGAGGAAATGCAAAATTAAAACCACTATCAGAAATCATCTCACTCCAATGTACTTGCTAGCTAAGATCAAAGTAAACTAAAGACAACAGATTTGTTGGAGGTTTTGGGGAAAGGGGTATACTCATCCACTGATGGTGGAATGTAAACTTGTACAACCCACTATGGAAAGCAGTGTGGAGAAACCTCTTAAAAGACTCCGAATGAGGGCCTTACACCTGACCCCAGCAAAACCCATCCTGGGTATATACCCACAAAAAGCATCCTACTGCAAAGATACATGCACATCCATGCTTTATTGCTCGTTTTTCTCTTCCCCAATGTGAAGAGCTGGAAAACCAAAACCCAAATGCCCTTTCAACAGATAAGTGGATTGGACCAAACTATTGTTACTGGTACATCTACACAATGGCGATGTTCAACAGTAAAGAAAGATTAAGCATTATGAACTTTGCAGGTAAATGGCTGGAGCTCGAAGCCATTATGCTGAGTGAAAGTAAACACATCCCAGAGAAAAAATCAAATGGAGAATGGTTTTCCCTCATTTGTGGATTGTTAACTCCCAAAACCCCCAGATGAAAGGCAAGCTGAACAGCATTATTGTTATATTTTTTTTCTGAAAGTAACTATGCTTTTATAATGCGGAATTCTCAAGGGCTTTAGAATTCCACCCACCACTTATTTTCAGCCTCTGTTAATTACTGTATATGGGTGGAGAGTATGTGTCCATATTTTAGAATAATATAAAATTAAATGGAGAGAGAGAGAGAAAAAATGTGACTTTAGGCATAAAAAAAAACTGCGGGGTGGAGGCAAGATGAAGGAGAATTATGGCAAAATGCATGATCTTAGGTGGGGTGGGGGGGGAAGAAAGGAAAGGGGAATAAGCCTGGACACTGAACTGAAAAATGATGTCTGAAAATACACAAAACATCAGTTTAAAATCACTAAACAAACCAAAACGGGAAACTATTAACTAGCAGGCAGTCAGGTTCAATAATGCTCAAAGGCAGAATCACCAATGAAGGAGGTGGGCCTTCTCCCACCCTAACTTGGTGGACACTGAAGGAATAGTATATGACCTTTCTTAGGCCTGTGGGACAAGCATAGAGTGTGTGGGTCCTCCACTGACTTCAACAGTTTGCCTGCAGTTGAAAGAAACTAGAAATCAATTTTCATAGCAATTAATTCCACCTTATGCCACTCTTTTCATAGCCCTGAGAAAAATCATTGCCAGAAATTCAGGACGACTTTTCTGCTCTTGGGAACTCCCAGCTCTTGGGAGTTTCTCTACTGTTCCTCACATTTCTACTTTTCCTTTTCTGTTTCTTTTTTTTTTTTAAATTTTTTTTGAAGATTTGGTGCATTTTCATACATTACTCTCCGTCCAATCCAGAATCATTTTCCATTTCCATGACCCCCGCCCCTCCCAAGTTCAAGCAGTCTGCCATACATGTCCTGTTTCCTCTCTGAGGTCTTTCAAAGTTTTTTTAAAGCAGAACTTTATTTTGGGTGGATCGAAGAAAGAACTCTGCTGCTTCAGTGAGTTCCCTGCTTTTTATTTGGAAATAACTATGTATTTCCCAAATTCGTTATTTTGAGATCTGCATTTTCCCTTTTATTTATATTTGCTCTAAATGTGTCAACATTACCTCTACCCCTTGTACCAAAATTAATTAAATTCTGATAATAGGTTGTGTAGGGTAATTCTAGAGTTCCCGTTTAATGTTTCACATTCTAGAGCACAGTTGCTTTTAGTAAAGATAATGAAGAAATATAAACATTAATGTTACTCAGTTTGCCTTTCAACTGTGGATTTTGTGTTAGCATCCAAAAATGATGAATACCATACATTGTTTGTTTTTATGGGACTTGTGTTACCTCACTTTAGTTGTAATATCTTCTGTTTACATCCATGTCCCTTGCAACATTTCCTGTTGTCCCTCTTACCGCTGCATAGAACACCACTCGTCAGTTGAGAGGCACACCACATTTTCTCTATCCACTGCTGTTTGAGGGGCATGCACAGGCCATGTTTATTGCAGCTCCTTTCTTTTTCTTTAAAAAGGGTTGACTTCTGCCTACTCAGAGTGCTTGTTTCCTATTCTTCATCAATGTGAGACAACAAACTCATGAGACATTGTCCAGTCGATTATTGGTGATCACAAGTGTCCATCACTCTAAACAAAAGTCTTGGAAGAAGCCAGCAAGAGAAACAGCTCTTATCGTTTTGAGTTCTGTACTCCAAATTTGTACAGAATTTGACCCAGGAAATTTAAATTGGATGTTGAATCTCATTAAAAAAATTGCCTCCTTTCACTTTCTGACTCAAATAGGACACTAAAGTTTCATGGATTTTAGAAGAAGAATGCAACGACAAAAATGCAGTGAAACAAAATACAACAAATCCTGAATTTGCCTGTAAGTGAGAATGATCCATGAGTTCATAAGAGTCTGTGTATGTCATACAGATCAGGAAGAGACCTAATTCTCTTATCAGAGATTAGAAATAGAGAAGCTTAGAGCTAATTCTTTTATATGTTATTGCTACAAAGTGAGCAGTTTCTGACTTTTTTCTTACATCTTCTGTCCACATCATTGTAGAAGGTCTTGTTCCTTTTACCTCATAGAGGCTGAAGCAGAGAGATGCATTGTTAAATATTCAGTTTTCTTTTAGTCTAGAGATTTCAATAAAACATGCTGCTGTGGCATTTAGTAAAACATCCTTGTTTCATACAGCGAAATTTGTCTTTTTATTGTTATTGTTAGATTGGTGTTCTACCAAATGCAATTCTTGGAGAAGAAATGACCTTTTTTAAAACCAAACAACCTAATTTCTTTTGTCTTATTATTTACTACTTTGCTTAGACCCCAAATGTTTTGCTATTGTTTTGTCACAGATGTTAGAAAAAAAAATCCCAAGGCCTTAAAGTTCTCAGTGTATTATAAATATGTTATGTTCGCTTTAAAAATGAATTTATTTAAACACATATATTTAAAATCCAGACAGACACAATGGCACATGCCAGCGATACCATCACTTGAGAAGCTAAGGCAAGAAGCTGGGTAGTTGAGAACAGCCTTGGCTCTGCCAGGACAAGGGTGTGTAAAATTAAAAAAACAAAAACAATTCAAACAACATGCAATTTAAAATTGCAACCAAATAATAATGCAAATTTGTATCAAATTGAGAAAATGTGTGATTAGAAGTTTTGTTTCTGAGTCAGGTAAAGCAGTTACAAGTTGTGATGGCTAACTTGGTTACCAATGTGTCTGGATCTAATATTAACTGAAATGTGAGAGACATTCTTGATCAGATTATTTGAAGTCAAAAGAGGACAGAAGCTAAATATGGGCAAAACATTCTGATAGCAGTTCATATAAAGAGGCATGGCAGAAAGCTTTGGCTTTTTGACATCTTGCCTTCTCTCCCATTAACAAGTTTATCTGTTTTGATAACATGGCATTCCTGCACCAAAATCAGAACCAGTTTCTTTGGATTCCAACATAAGCTGAAGACCAGCAGCACAGAAATAATCTATGCCTTCAGTGCCAATATTGAGACTTTGGAAGACATTACAGTTTCTATGACCGACACTACCAGATTCTCAGCCTCTTCAGTGTGGGGTGTTGGACTACTCAGACTTTATCCTGTGAGCCAATTAATAAATACCAGGATAATAGATAGATAGATAGATTAATTAGACAGCCTACATAGATGATAAATATACATAGACAGATAGCGATAGATAGATAGATGATAGATTATCCATCACACTATGAAGTGAGAGGATTTCAATGAGACATTGTAGGATGATAGTTAGGTAGATAAATAGACAGATAGACTGATAGATAGTTAGATAGATAAATACATAGATAGATAGATGATAGATCGATAGATAGAGAGTTCGAGATAGATAGATAGATTGATATGATACATATTAAATTATAGATAGTATGATTATAATATAGGTAAGATAAATTAGCTGATAATTAACTAGGGAAGTAGGTATATATGGTAGAAAGATCTTAGATAGATACGATGATAAGAGTCGTTGTTATCAGTTCTTTTCATTAGAGACTCTGACAAATATTTTGTCTATGATTTTTATAAAACCCTATAAACTGCATGAAACAAAATTTAAGTTTCCTTTGAACTCAGGAAAGATCCAATACACAGTAGTTCCTTAATACAAGCTTGGTGAACAAGCATCCAAGCCAGGAACATGAGATACCTCGTACTAAGCACATGAGATAGCTCATATTAAGAACATGAGATAGCTCATATTAAGAAGATTCTTCAAGCTCTCAATTCACTTTTTCTTTGAGTTTTGGAGACGTTCTGCTCAGTACCTTTCATTTTTCTCTGGGTGGAATTTGCTATCGCAGTTAAAGTATTATTTTGAATATCTACACAGAGTAAGAAAGGAAATTAAGTTTTTTGAGTATATGTGGTTCTAGATTTGCTGAGTTAGAATTGCCACTCTACCAAAGAATCTCCTGAGAGGCCAAAACTGTGGAGGAAAGCTTTAATAAAAAGCGCATTCACCTCAAGGAAAAATTTACAGATACACAACCACCAGAGAAGTACAGAGGCAGCGCGACTTCGGACAGCCTGAGCACTCCCATGGGACTGGAGGGCAGGGGCTCTGAGTTCCAATCCTCTCCCACTTTTATCCCCAGTTAGGGATTTCCAATGTGTTTTTTGGTGACCTTTACTTTGATTGGTGGGGTCTTGATGATTGCAAACCAGGCAGTTTTTCACTAGATCAGTCCACCTGTTCTGGACTCCCTCTGTTCTTATAGAGTGTTTAACTGCAAAAGGGGAGCTGGCTTGAGCCATCTCCTGTTTGGCAGAAATAATGATTGTGTTTAGCAGTTTGAAGCCCCTTGGAGAGTAACAGGCTCCTTAGGGGGTGAGAAGCATTCCCACAGGACTGGGAAAGTTCATCCTGACCTCAGGTAGCTATGGGAGCTAGACCTGCTTCAACTAGAGAGTTGCTTAAGTCTTTCTGACCTCTCTTCCTAACAGCGATTATGTTAATTTCAATGATGCTATTTTGTCTTCCAAAACCATTTCCAATTATCGTCTTATCTGACCCACACTTGCCTTAGAAGGTATAAATCGAGACCCAGTATGGTAATCAGAGCTGTAGATTTGTGATTTGAATAAATCCATTTAAATTTTCTAGTATTCATGTATTCATTTTTTAATTAAAAAAAGAGAATTATTTTCTTATACACGTTTCTTTACTGCTTTATAAATGTCATTTGTACGTAATATATTTTATATTGTGGCATTAAAGCAATTATAATATTATTTAAGAAAATCATTTGACTATATTGCTAAAACCCAGCAGAGGTATGGTTTCCCGAAACATGGGCTAACAGCGGGTAAAGGCACCTGCCACGGAATTCTGCCATAGAGCAGTTCAATCACTGGAAACTGCACAGCGTTGGATGGAGGAAGTCAACTCTACAGAGATGTCGCTTGTCATCTAGGCGCGAGGAATCGGTGGGCCCCCCCTGTATGCACACACTACAAATAATAAGCCAATGCCTTAATGAAAGATGAATGCGGTAGGGTTTGAATGAAGAGTGAGATATTGCCTATACTTCGGAGGACACGGTGTTTGGATGAAGTAAGCATTTATTTTATTTTAGATATTGTAAGATTTAAACCAAAGCTTAAAGGTAATATAATATCATTATCATCTAATGGTATACATTTGTTCAATACCATTTTTTTTCTTCTTTCTTTTTTTGTTTTTTTTTTAAACCGATCTGCTATATTTGAGATACATAATCATGAATATATTTATGTCACTTCTTCAAATCCACTTGATTCAACTGTCAGTTATATGAACAACATAATTGCCTGGCTAACACAGAAGTAGAGATGGCTAAGTATATGTGATACTTCATAAATAACTTACGGACTTTTACGCCAGGCCCATGGTGGCGGCACACGCCTTTACTTCCTCGCCACTTGGGAGGCAGCAGAGGCAAGGTGGCTCTTTGTGAGTTCAAGCCAGCCTGGTTCTACATAACAAACTCCAGGACAGCTGGGACCAAAAAAAAAAAAAAAAAAACTCGAAAAGACCAAAAAAACAATATTACAATTTGCCAAAAAAGCTTTGATCATTGCTTAAGAACATAGTTTTATTTTGAGGTGAGACATGGGATTATTGTCGATATTACAAATTCCAAGATACAGTTGTTGTTTTGTTTTTAATTGTTAACATTCAGAAACTATTAAATATCAACAAATATTACTGGATTTTTCAATAATGATTAGGATAATGCAATTGGGTTCTTTGGGATATTTTGGATATTTTTTTCCATTAGCATTTTTTGTTTACCTTTATTGAATTTTCTAAATATTTATATAACAAGCTTATGGTATTTAGATATCCTCCACATCCAGACAACTCTAACGACTTTCCCTTACCCAATTTAGTGTATCATGTCATTGTGTGTGTGTGTGTGTGTGTCTGTGTGTGCTGTGTGTGTGTGTGTTCATAACTATAGAGCCTAGTTTTTGTTCCCCAAATGTCTTAGGTTTATGGTTGGCAGGAAATTTTTGTCACATTTTTTTAAATATATTCTGTGTATGAGTGTATTGTCCTTGTATGTCCTACACCCAAGGTCCCTGCAGACTTGCCGAGGTCTGACGAAGGGGTTAAATTCACATGGAAAAAAAACTGAACGTTACAGATGTGTTGTTAGCGATTATGGGAAGTTGACAATTGAACCCAGGGTCCTCTGCAAGACCAGCCAGGTGGGAGGGGGGCCCCACATGCATGCAGCACCAGGCAGACCTGCTCACCTACCCCAGTTTCCCCAGCTGGTTCTAGGTTACTCGACAAACCAAGGGAAAGAAAAGAATCTCCCGTCTCCAGACTTTACCAGAATTTTATTCATATCTGGCTACAAATCGTATAGTAATGGCTGGAAAGTGTACACTCACTCAAGCCAAGCCAAGGCCAGGGCCAGCTCCCCAGTTCAACATGGCTCTCCAGCATTCTGGTGTGGAAATTTGTTCCCTCTGTGCTTGCTGGTAAGATGGCCAGAGAGGGGCCAGCCTCATGTGCTGGGCCATGTACTGTCTCATCCTGAATTATCCAGAATCCCAAGTCTGTGTACCCTTTCCATGATGAATCCCAGTATCACCAAACATGTCACCAAGGAAACTCGCTTTGTGAAGCTGTGCTGCTGATCTTGGCTCTTCCCCACTTACTTACCTGGCTTTGCAGGGTGATAAGGCCAGTCTAAAGAAGATATATTTTTATCCCACACTCCACCCACCTTTTTTGAACCCTTACAAAATGGATGTGCCAACTTCTTCAGTGAGAGTCCCTGGGCCTTACAAGTATGGAAGATAGAGAAGCATTTAGGTGATATGTCAAATTCTCAGCTTTCCAAGTTCTGTCTTCAATAGGCTGATAGCTTATTCAGTATAGTTAGTCTCCTTTTCTCTCTTATTAAATAAATACAAATCACCAAGTTAGCAAGAAACACAGACATTCTAAACCAACTCTATTATATCCCAATTACTCCTATAGTAGAAACAAACATGGAATGCTTTTGGAAGAGGATCTTAATCCTGGCATCACAGCCTTTTAATGGGGCCTATAATGTCTTCCACAAAATACTGGGGCGATATGCTTGCAGTTTCAGTCATGCATCCTACCCTCTAAAGGAGTAAGTCAAAGTTCCAATTGGACTTTCTCTGGGTGCTCATGCATCCTAGTGCCCACTATTGCACCCACACCTTCTTTGGGAAATTTTGAGCATGTAAGGTCCATAGAGTAGGAGTTTTCAGCACCATTTCGTTCAAGTGGCGTGCATGAGCCGCTCTTCAGCATTTGGAAGGCTCATTGTCAGTTTGCGTTGTAAATTCTCTGCATAATTTTTCTTTCTCACATTCATTTCCCATAGTTTCTTCAGCAATATGGTTTTTAACTATTTCCACTTTTGTGGCGCACCCAAAAGTTATAGACAAAAGGCCTTTATTTGGGGGACTTTAGAGCCTCCCAATGGCAAAACAGCTCCTAGTCGAGCTCTCCATGCCTGGTATTGAAGCCTTTATTTACTAATATGTAAAGCTCCAGATATTCCATAGTTGTACCTGACCCTGCTATCCTTCCTTAGTGAATTTCCCTTGTATCTTGGTTTCTCCTCAGGCTGTTGTTGGATTTATGCCTCCAACCAGTCTCACATCTGTAAACACACTCCAGTTCCCATAGCCCATACAAGGCCGGATTGATGGTGTGGCGGGGTTCCTTTGCAGCCTATTTGAAAGGTTGTCTTTTTTCCCAATTTCAACAATTCCAATACTGAGTATTCCCAGACTCCCTTATTTTTCTGCTCTGGGCCATCACTAAAGCCATTTTCATACTGAGACAAGGGTTCTTCCTTTCTTTAAATTAAAGTTCAAACCTAAGGGGCATCTGGCGCTTTTCCCGTGTCATCCTCCTTTTTACCATTATCTGTCTTTTTTCCCTGCTTCTCCTAGCTTCAAAAAGTGGCTGGCTTACACTTTCTACCTCCTTTTCTCCTTTATGCAACTTATTAGCAAGGTTGGAAGCCACCCTCTTTTATTACATTTTCTCATTCATTACCTTTTTCGTCTAAAATCGTTGTACTCTCTTTGTGTCATCTCCTATTTGAGATATTCCCTTAACATTCATTAGCATCCAGGCCACCTCAGCCATGGCTTGTTGCATAACCTGTTTTTGATGTTTCATTTTCAGGACTCATGAAGTCTGCTCCAAGTCACATGTGGTGGGCCCCCCCTTCCTTTTATATGTCTCTTGTCTCTAAATCCCGCTAATTACCCCAAAAAGCTTTTGCCCTCCACCTCACACTCATTTCTGTGGCAATGCCCGCCTTGGAAAGCATTGGAAATGTCAGCTACCACACAGGAACACATTCTGTGCACCAGCCTCCTGCTGTCGCCCACATCTATAGCTCCTTCCCAACACAGTACCCATGCTTTCTCCGGTGATAAATAAGCCTATAAGAAATGTTTATCGCCCGGGCCGTGTGCGCACGCCTTTATTCTAGCACTTGGGAGGCCATAGGCAGAGTGGCTCTTTGTGAGTCAAGCCCAGCCTGGTCTACCAGACGGCAGAATTCCAGCGACAGCTGGTGGGGCTACATGGGGACCCACTTGGTCTGAAACAAAGACAAAAAAAAAAAGAAAACAAATCCATGAGTTATCCGATAAGCCAGTTAGGAGGGATAAGAGAGAGATAGAAAGGAGTTGAGCCACACAGGAGCGAAGTGCCCCGGGGGCGCGCGGGCAAGAGCGGGGGGGGGGGGTGGGCAGGCAGCCGACAAAACCGCCTAACTCGGCAGGGTGGGGACTGGGAAAAGCCCCCCACTGGCCCTCCCCCTAAATAACGGGACGAATCCAGGGACGAAATTAGGAGAGGGGAAAGTACCGAGTGGAGCGGAACAATAGACAGGGAAACGAAGAGCAGTGGGGATAGATGAAAAAGAGGGTGAAAGGGAAAAGAAGGGCCCCCATCCGGACGTGTAGTGGACTGGGAGCCTGGTAATGGGGGAAAGACTGAAAGAGAGACCTAGACCAAGACGCTGAACGGCTAAGACGTGCGGAACAAATGGGCCCGCATTAAACTCAAACGAAAGAACGGCACAAAAAGAAGGACGGGACGTACGGTGGGCAGAAAACGCCGGCCAACGGGAGCCTGTCCTGCGTTTAGAATAACTGACGTTTAGGAGCATGTTTAACAAATTAAAATAACTTATTAACGTAGACTCGAATAACAAACCCTTTGTGAATGAAACACTTGGAAAAATTTGGAAAAGAGGACCGTGACAATGCCCAAGTTCCATATTGTCGCCGCGCTATGCCACCAATGGCGAAGGTCAACGGGAAGATCCAAGTCACCCAGACAATTAACATCTGGAAGGAAAGTTGTGAGAAAATATTTTTTCAAGGCCATGAAGGTCTCTGAGCTTGTGTGTTGTGACCCTTCCTACATGTGTGTGTGTGTGTGTGCGTTTATGTGTGGTAGGTCTTCCTCCGGCTGTCCTGTGAAGCGATGTATGTGTATGTTTGTTTGTGTGTGTTTATGTCCTCTTGTGTAGGTTGTCTGTAAGGAGCATGTATGTTGTGTACAGCAGTGTGACTGTCGTGTTGTCTCCGACTGTGTGTGTGTGTATGTCGCACTCGATATTCTGTGTTTGTTAATGGCCAATTCGATTTCATAGAAAGATTAACTCCTTTTACGGTGAGAAAATAAACTGGGATATAATTACTGAAAGTTCAAGCTCTCTACAGGCTTCATTGTTGTAGACTGGACCCATAATAAAAGGTAGAATTCAGTCAGACTCAACAACAGCAATGATAAAGATGAACCAGAAAAGCACTGACTGGCTCAAGACTCATTAAAAATTTAGCACCTTGATTTCATCTGTCTCAGAGCTTGTAGAAATGATGTGTTACAGAGTCAAGACTACAGATGGAGGGTTCATGCATATAAAATTCCATTTCTTCTGAGTACACGTGCACAAATTAGATCCAGTTACTTCTTCAGACAGATTCACACTTAAAATTTGTGAGTAAAGTATATACTTGAATTCAGAAAATATTTGATATAATTTGATCTTGGTCAGCAAATGAAGATTGTGCTGTTAGAAAAAGAAACATTGGGGCTTAGAGAGCGGATGGCTACAGCGGCGAATGACCCAGGTTCAATTCTTCAGCACCCACATGGCGACAAAAACCATCTGCTAACTTGCAGTTTCCAGCGCGCGGTCCCATGCCTCTTTCTGTCCTCTGGGGCAATGCACCGCCAGCACAGGCCACACTTGCTTACATTTACACAGACATGCAATTTGCCTATAAAAATAAAACACAATGCAAAACCAAAATCTGCCATATCACTATAACCATAAATTAATAGATATGGTGCCTAAAATGGCTTTTTGGTTAAAGGCAAGCCTCCTTTTCACACATCAAAAATAAACTGTGGTTCATTCTATATTTATTTCATGACAATTATTTCTGCAGCCCCAGAAGGCTATGACAGATTCACGATATGTAACAACAAACAATTGGACTAATTGAGTACTAAAGATATGACGCCGGTTAAGCACTTTTTATTTTTTGATTTTTTTTTAAATGGGGGTATTTAACTGGAAGGGTAGAGGGAGAATTTAGAAAAAAACTATTTAGTACCTGCAGATGTTATAAATACAGAAATCACATTACAGTAGTTGGTTGTTTCCAATATTGCAATAATTTCTTTAGGGATTGTGATATCTCTTCCCTAAGTACGATATCAGTTATATATATATCTATATATCCCTCTATATTATCCTATTATTATATATATATATGGTGTGAATGTGGGCTGGGGTGTACATGTTTGTCATTTGTGTGTGAGGGAGAGAAAAAGAGAAAGAGGAGGTGGAGTTTACCGAGATCCAGCTAGAGCTTGGCCTTGTCATATTGCCTTGCTTCATTTGGCCAAATGAAACCATCACATTTGTTTAAATAGCAGAGGATAACAAACAGCCAAACATTTAAGTGATGAAAAGAATACATGATTTTAGAATCAATATATTTGCAATTCTTTATTAGCAGATATTGGTAGCAAAAATGATCCCTTGGAAAATATGTATGTTTTATTTTTCAGTTTCTCCTTTTCTCCTATATAATTTTTAGAAGTAACTACGCTAGTATGGTTT
The DNA here is from genome assembly GCA_009823505.1 of Rhizomys pruinosus. Lineage (NCBI taxonomy): Eukaryota > Metazoa > Chordata > Mammalia > Rodentia > Spalacidae > Rhizomys > Rhizomys pruinosus. The sequence goes on from VZQC01002949.1 coordinate 2,717,783, forward strand.
ATAGACTTAATGATATTTTATAATCTTCAGTTTCATGTAAACCAAGGTGGAATTTGTGAAAACTAAAAATAAGAAATTTATTACTTTTCTTTTCTTTTTTTTAAATTTTATTTATTTCTGTATGTGTATGAATATGCTGTCTGAATGCAGGTCTGTGCACCCGTGTCGTGCAATGCCACGGAGGTCAAAAAAGGGTGTCGGATTCCCCTGGAACTGGAGTTCTCCTGGAATTGGAGTTTCAGGAGGTTCTCGGCTGCCATGTGGGTGCTTGGGATCGAACCTGGGTCCTCTGTAAGAGCGGTTGGCGCTCTTAACCGCTAGGCCATCTCTCCAGCCCCCTACTTTGTTTTTCTAGATTACTTTTATGTATATAACCAAAGGAAATCTGTATCCTAGTAGAAGGTACTTGCTCATCCATGCTTTTACTGCTCTTTTCAAAATGGCAGGAAATAAAAGCAACTTAAACACCCATCAAATGATGAAGGGATAATTAAAATATCATACATTTACATCATTGAGCTTTTAAGAAAAATGAAATTATGATACTCTCAGGTAAATGGATAGAAGAGGAAACAAACATCCTGGGTAAAGTAACAATACACTGAAAGACAAATAGTGAGTGTTCTTTCTCATAAGTGGAGGCTGGTTTTGAATTTTTAGATAGTTGTATTTCAATTGTAAAAATCCAAATATGTCTCAGACTTACAAGGAGCCATGTAGGGGGACATTTCATGAGAACAGATCGAATGAAATGATATCAGTGGGAAAAGTGAAATAGTAGAACAGGAACTGTTACTTGGGGTTAGGAATAGGAAGGCATGACAGAGGAGGGAGTATGGAGAGAGATAAGTAAAACTTTAAGTGTTTTGAAAGTTGTAGGGAGGCTTGTAGTCTAGAAGCTTCTTTTAATATGTACATACTCAGTCCATTCTCATTTGAAAGACAATGCCCTTGGTAAGTTCCAAGTAATTGGACTCCTGTTCCCCAGTGTGTGATGCTGTTTGGAGAGGTCTTTTGGAGGTCTGGACATGCTGGAGAACTACATCACTGGGCAGCAGGGTTTGAGAGGTCTTAAGTTTTGCTGGATTTCCAGTATCTCTCTGCTCCCTGTGCCTGCTTGAGAATGTGATAGCTTGGCTTTCTGCTCCAGCCACCACTGCATCATACCTTCCTACCATCAATCCATTCCCTTTTGCAATCATAAGCCAAATAAACTTTTTTCTTTTATAACTTGTCATGATAATGGTGTCTTTTCACAGCAAGATAAAAATGATTAACATATAGTCTAAAAATAATTTAAATGTAGTTAACCTGCAACATGGGTTCAATGGCCTTACAAAACATCACAGATGCAAGGCGTGGATCTTTCCTCTGGAGTAGTAGACCAACTGTACACTCACAAACAATACTAATGGCTATTGCCATTGTTCTTGGTTATCTGCAAATTGACTATAAGACCGTATAGCTTAAGATACTACATATGGGACTCATAGAACAAGGAGAAATCAAGCTGACACTGCCCACGAATATTTCTCTCTGCTGGCTAGCTTTCATAGTGCTGAAAGTTACTATGCATGCTAATATAAGACAATATTATTCATCAGCCTTACACTTACATGAAACCTGCATTCTATGAAAATGCTTGGCTTGACAAGAAGTGTCCATTGGTGCAATATTGGCCCTATTGGCATGAATATCTGAAAGTGGCCAAACCTTCTTAGTGGATTTAAACCCTGCTTCACATGATGGATCTTATAACTTGCATTACTGATAGGGCAAGAATCTGCAGCTAGAAAGGTCCCCATCCATAGAGGAAAACCTGCTATTGTGTCCTGCTCAATGGATATATAGCACTTAAAGAGACTCTTAACAACTTATTGATATACCTCTAGATTACAGCATTCTCTAACTACCACCAGATAACCTTTTTATGAGGGTAATAGTGTTTAACACAGAGAACCTAACTGGTCAGCATACCGAGAATGGGGACTGCGGGATCCTTGGTCATAGGGCCCACCTATATCACAGTCTCTACTTTCAAGACTCAGGGACCATTGAGGAAGAAGGGAATAAATCCTATAAAGCCAAAGATGGATACATACAAGGAAACCACGATTTCTAGTCACGCCAGTACAGTTGCTCATATGAAACCACAGCACTTGTGACATCATGCACAATGCATGAAAGCCCATGTCTGACAAAAATCCCCCGCCTGGAGGCGGCAGGTGAACATAAGCCTCAGTCCTCATTAGAATTGTGGCAATTGATAGCTGCGGGGAGAGGGCAAGTCCCTTTAATAGTGTGATGCTGGATAGATTTGCACCCTGTAAGGAATAGAACCAGACCACAGGAAAATGGCAGGCACAACCCCCGGGTGCTCAGTCTCCGTGGTCACTTGATCAGTGGTACACAGGAAACCTAAGACTGTCCTCGAGTTGACAAGGATACTGTCTTAGAGAAAATTTATGCTAATTTGTCCTAAGTAGTGTGTTCTATCCTTTACCTGCTGTCACTACGGCAAGTAGGTCCGCCAGCATCATCATAACTTGTGAGAGTTGGAACTAAGTGTCTCTACTAGATTACACATAGTAGATAGGGATTCCAGACAATAATGCAGAACACAGCCCATTTGTATTATCTGTCCTGACCCAAAATTTGATATGTAAAAATTACTACTATGCCTTTTTGGAGGAAATTGCAGCAGAAACAGAAAACATACTTGGATTTGAACAGTATTAATTATTTTTCTGTATATATTGAGCGAAAATCCTCTATAAAATAACTGTACCAGATAAATTTGTTCATATGAAACATATCAGAATCTGTTATTATAATTAACCAATTCTATCATTGTTATTCTGGATTTATAGAAACTAATTGTAATGTTAGTAAACATAAAAAAAGTCATAATACCAGAAATACACCCTGTATTCACACCCCCAAGTTTGTTAAACAGAAATTCAGAACTTCTTCACTTGTTAGTTGCTCGAGTAGACAGAGAAGGGCAACTGGGAGAGGTTGAAGACAGGTATTCACAAAACCAACTTAGAATATACTTTAAAAAATGTGTAAAATAAAAACATGGAAAAGTGTGTTAAGCTAGTTCTCATAGTAAAACACCACATCATTTAAAACTTATAAATGATAAAGTTATAGGACACAAATTGGTTCTGTTAAGAAAGCTGTGTACATTCGTGATGCGCCAATATTTAAAACCAAGGTTTCCAGAGTACCTATTGAAATTGAATTACTGTTTTAGACAATATGGAAATACATTTGCAACACATGACAAACATCATAACACATTTACTTGGATTAGGAAACCAATGCACATTAGTGTGTTTGGAAATCACCACACAAGAAGAATTCAATAATTGACACACAATTTAAAAACTCATATTAGTAATTAATGATACTAATGGATTGTATCACTAACTAATGTATTTCGTGTTCTTGTAATGTCACTTTGTTCTATTCTTAAGGAAACAGAAAAGGAAATGGAAAGCTGGGCGTGGTGGGGCATGCTTTAATCTAGCATCGGAGGTCAGAGGCAGTGATCTATGTGAGTTCAAGGCCAAGCTGGTCTACAGAGTGGTTCCAAGAGAGCTGTGGCCATGGGAGATACCGCGGTAAACGAGATAAAGAAAAAAAAAGGAAAAAAGGAAACGAAACAGAGACGTTGGATTCAGACCAAAAACAATTTTCCTTACATTTGGTAGTCAGCTCACCGACCTAGGAGTAGGGGCGCGCCCTACGCGCTTTCCCGCTTTGCTCCCCACCCCGGGGAAGTAATAAATAAATATACAACCAACATTGCGTTCTTGCGGGGCCAGATTTGATAGTGTATCCTAGAAATGATATGACCTATTATACTGATATGATGACGATACTGAATCATACTGTGATTATATATATGAGGAAAGTTGAAAACTAGAAATGCCATTTGAACAATGGAAGCTGCACATGATGACTACACTGAAAATCATATGTGATTCCACAATATGTGATTGGTGGGAAGTTAAACAGTTATTTGTAATATTAACCAACTCACGAACTAGTTTAAAAGAAGGGTGCAGCCTGATTAGTCTCATATTTAAGAACATAATTGTTAACCATGAAATATAAAACTTTTTGATTTGTTTTACTTCTTGAAATAAACCTGCTTTGAACTAATTCTGCCGGGCAATATATTCACTATTTAATTATAAATATTTATAATATTTCATTTGTAAATAAACATAAAGAAAATGATCAGGGAACTAACAAGACATATGAGTATGAAAGCTATTTCTTCTTAACATGCTGTGTGTAATGAGTTCATGTAGTAGAGGAAATATACACTTAACAATTGGAAAAGGAATGGTGATCTAAATTTAACAGTATAAAGTGGGTTGATATTAATGATACAATCAAGATATTATGACATGTATCATTAGATATGGATTATAGTGTTTATGTAAAAAAATATTATCACAAGCAAATTAAATGATTATAAGGGCAATAAAGAATACTGAAAATTAGATGTACAGGAAAAAATTGTGAAAAACAGATTAAACACAAAGTTCAGTGATCATTATGTAATCCATCCATGAGATAATATTTAATCTATTTAATCAGATAGGCCTTATTATAAAGTTTAACTTAAATCTCATCTAGAATTAATATTAAAGTCCATTACTATAAGATAAATTCCACCTAGAATGATCTGAACTATTTACCAATAATGATTTTTGATTTATAAAGGATGATAGTCTGAATTATGAAAGGCTGTTTACACAATAAGTTAGATTAGATCCAAAGAATATCCAAATAAATTATGATATTAAATATGATTCCTCATATAATGATGTGTTCAAACTTCAAAATTGAGTCTGGCAAGGGAAATAAAATTAGAGTGCACACCTGGAAAATCTTATACACCTGAGGGACAATTACACTGTTATGTGAAAACTTTATGATTTTGAATAACATTACAGGAAGCACCAGATGGAGGAAATGATAACACAAAATTTCCCACTTGAAGTAGCTGAAGTTCACTAATACATATGGATTTCTAATGTATATAAGACATACTCTCTAGCCAGTAGAGCCAGACCGCTTGGCTCTTAGTGATAATAACTCTGGTTTGTATATCATTGCATCTCATTTTAGTGTTGGCAGGATGATAATTTGATAATAAATGAAAACAGCTTTAAGCACATAGTTAGAGGCAAATAGCAATTGGTAATCTTCCATATTTATTTCACTTCACTTCATTTATAGTTGCACTTGTAATCAAGAAGAGAACCAACATTTTTCTTCTTCATATTTATTATTAAATAATATAATATATCATATATGCCATCGCATTTTCATGGGTGTCTATATTATAGAAAATTTGCCATCATGGGTTCAATGGCCTTACAAAACATCACAGATGCAAGGCGTGGATCTTTCCTCTGGAGTAGTAGACCAACTGTACACTCACAAACAATACTAATGGCTATTGCCATTGTTCTTGGTTATCTGCAAATTGACTATAAGACCGTATAGCTTAAGATACTACATATGGGACTCATAGAACAAGGAGAAATCAAGCTGACACTGCCCACGAATATTTCTCTCTGCTGGCTAGCTTTCATAGTGCTGAAAGTTACTATGCATGCTAATATAAGACAATATTATTCATCAGCCTTACACTTACATGAAACCTGCATTCTATGAAAATGCTTGGCTTGACAAGAAGTGTCCATTGGTGCAATATTGGCATGGATATTCTGAAAGTGGCCAAAGCCTTCTTAGTGGATTTAAACCCTGCTTCACATGATGGATCTTATAACTTGCATTACTGATAGGGTCAAGAATCTGCAGCTAGAAAGGTCCCCATCCATAGAGGAAAACCTGCTACTTGTGTCCTGCTCAATGGATATAGCATTAAAGCAGACTCTTAACAACTTATTGATATACCTCTAGATTACAGCATTTCTCAACTACCACCAGATAACCTTTTTTATGAGGTAAATAGTGTTTAACACAGAGACCCTAACTGGTTAGCATACTGAGAATTGGGGACTGCGGGATCCTTGGTCATAGATGGCCCACCTATATCACAGTCTCTACTTTCAAGACTCAGGGACCATTGAGGAAGAAGGGAATAAATCCTATAAAGCCAAAGATGGATACATACAAGGAAACCACGATTTCTAGTCACGCCAGTACAGTTGCTCATATGAAACCACAGCACTTGTGACATCATGCACAATGCATGAAAGCCCATGTCTGACAAAAATCCCAGCCTGGAGGTGGCAGGTGAACATAAGCCTCAGTCCTCATTAGAATTGTTGGCAATTGATAGCTGCGGGGAGAGGGCAAGTCCCTTTAATAGTGTGATGCTGGATAGATTTGCACCCTTTAAGGAATAGAACCAGACCCAGGAAAATTGGCAGGCACAACCCCCGGGTGCTTAGTCTCCGTGGTCACTTGATTCAGTGGTACACAGGAAACCTAAGACTGTCCTCGAGTTGACAAGGGATACTGTCTTAGAGAAAATTTTATGCAATTTTGCTTAAGAGTGTTGCTATCCCTTTACCTGCTGTCACTACGGCAAGCTAGGTCCTGCCAGCATCATCATAAACTTGTGAGGAGTCTGGAACTAAGATGTCTTCATACCTAGATTATCACATGTAGATAAGGATTCTCAGCCACATAATCTGCAGAACACAGCCTCATTTGTATTATCTGTCCTTGACCCAAAATTTGATATGTATAAAATTACTACTATGCCTTTTTGTGGGAAATTGCACAGAAATCATTTACTTGTTATTTGAACAGTATTTTAATGTATTTTCTGTATATTTTATTGCTAGTAAAATCTCTTAAAAATACTGTACCAGATAACTTTGTTCATATGAAACATTATCAGAATCTGTTTATATAATATACTACAATTCTATCATTGTTATTCTGGATTATATGAAATTAATGATAATGTATAGTAAACATAAAATAGTATAATACAGAAATACCTGTATCACACAAGTAAAACAGAAATCAGAACTCTTCACTTGATACTACAGATTGAATTGTTTTGTTCAATCTGTAGATTGAATTGAATGTTTTATTCACAATTTACTCACTTAGACATGAGTTATAAAAATGTTTAAAAAATAAAAACATGGAAAAGTGTTAAGCTCAGTTCTCAAGTAAAAACAATCATTTAAAATATTTATAAATATTAAATTTACTAGAAAATTGGTATAAGAAGTGTGTTACTTTTCTGTATTGATTGCCAAATATTTTCTGTATGATTGCCAAATATTTAAAGCCAAAGGTTTCCAGGTATCTCAAATTGAATACTGTTTTAGAACAATATGGAAATACATTTTTCAACACTTTGACAAAATACATAACAATCATTTACTTGGATTAGGAAACCAATGCACATTAGTGTGTTTGGAAATCAGCACACAAGAAGAATTTCAATAATGACACACATTTAAAACATATTTAGTTAATTAATGATACTAATGGATTGATCACTAATGTATTTCGTGTAATGTCACTTTGTTTAAACTAATATCTTCCAAAGCGAAGCCATTTGTTTATGTCTAGGAAAGAAAAAGGAAAGGAAGCTGGGCGTGGTGGGGCATGCCTTTAATCCTAGCATTCGGAAGGCAGAGGCAGTCAGATCTCTGTGAGTTCAAGGCCAGCCTGGTCTACAGAGTGAGTTCCAAGGACAGCTGTGGCTACAGGGAGACCCTGTCTGGAAAAGATGAAAAAAAAAAAAAAAGGAAAGGGAAATTAAACTATTACTTTTAATCCATAAAAAATTTTCCTTACATTGGTATTTCTGCCGATGCATTCGTAGGTGAGATACCTATAAAAACCAACATTTTTCTCTCTTCATATTTATATGTTATATAATTATATATATATATATATGCATGCATTTTCATGGTGTGTCTATATATAGAAATTGCCATTTTGAACATTATGGAATGCTGCATCATGATGTACACACTGAAATCATATGTTGATTCCATATATATTTATGTAGGTTGTGTGAAGTTAAACAGTTATTTGTAATATTCCAACCCAACACTGTGAACTATTTCTAAAGATAAGTTGTATGCTATCTCATATTTAATGTTAATTTATTTAATTGTTAACCATGTAAATATAAAACTTTGATTTGTTTTACTTCTTGAAATAAACCTGCTTTGAATATTTCTGTGGCATATATATTTCACTATTTAATTATAAATATTTATTAATATTCATTTGTAATAAACATAAAGAAATGATCAGGGAAAGAACAATGAAATATGAGATATGAAAGCTATTTTCTTCTTAACATGGTGTGTAATGAGTTCATGTAGTAGGGAAATATACACTTAACAATTGGAAAAGGAATGGTGACTCTAAATTTAACAGTATAAAGTGGGTTGAATATTAATGATACTGATATTTTCATAGTATTATTTATGACATGTATCATTAGATATGGAATATTATAGTTTTATGTAAAATAAATATTATCAAGCAAATTAAATGATTATAGGGCAATAAATAGAATTACTGTAAAATTAGATGTACAGGAAAACTTTGTGAAAAACAGATTAAACACAAAGTTCAGTGATCATTATGTAATCCATCCATGAGATAATATTTAATCTATTTAATCAGATAGGCCTTATTATAAAGTTTAACTTAAATCTCATCTAGAATTAATTAAAGCTCATTACTATAAGATAAATTCACCTTAGAATGCTGAACTATTTACAAATAAATGATTTTTGATTTATAAAGGATGATGTCTGAATTATGACAGGACTGTTTAACAATAAGTTAGATTAGATCAAAGAATATCCAAATAAATTATGATATTAAATATGATTCTTCATATAATGATGATGTTCAAACTTCAAAATTGAAAGTCTGGCAAGGGAATTAAATTAGAGTGCACCACCTGGAAAATCTTATACAAAGTGTGACAATTACACTGTTATGTGAAAACTTTATGATTTTGAATAACATTACAGGAAGCACAGATGGAGGAAATGATAACACAAAATTTCCCACTTGAAGTAGCTGAAGTTCAGTAATCATATTGGATTTCTAATGTATATAAGCATACTCTCTAGCCAGTAGAGCCAGACTGCTTGGCTCTTAGTGATAAATACTCTGATTTTGTATATCATTGCATCTCATTTTAGGTGTTGGCAGGATGTAATAATTTGATAATAAATGAAAACAGCTTTAAGCACATAGTTAGAGGCAAATAGTAATTGGTAATCTTCCATATTTATTTCACTTCACTTCATTTATAGTTGCACTTGTAATCAAGAAGAGAGTAAACTAATGACGGCTGGGCAGAAATACCAGCAGAAACTCTAAAATGTCGTCGGTGTTTAATCAGACGAGAATTTTATTTAAATATTACTGTTCCCAACAAAAGTTTCTATTTAAACCTCCTTAGTTGGTAAATTGGAATAAAATCCATTGAAAATATTTAGTCATATGTGGATTTTCTCCAAAGATAAATCTTAGGCAAATCTTAATTTCATCCCAACTAGACTTTGAAATATGCTTCTAGTTGCCTATAGGGGCTGGAATACTTCAGAGTGTACAAAACAATTCAGTACTTCCTTAAAATGCAAAGTAATGGAAATAGAACATTTTTTAAAAGGCACTAAAGTCAGTACAAACCATGAATCCTGAATATTAACCTAACTCATAGTTCTTATAATCTATCACAGGCTGTTTTCCATATTCTGAAATATATTGCTCCTCCTATTCTTGTACAGGGAACCAGTTTAAATAAAAACACATTGTGCATAATTGAGCAGCTAATTATATGAAAAGAGCTGTCAGTCAAGCAATAGTAATTGGCTACTTCAAAGTAAACAATAGTTTTGTGAGTTTCTCTCTCATTTTTTCACAATAGTTTCTGTATAGACAATTCCACGTTTGTTAGCCTTAATACATATTCAAAATATACCCATCACATCCTATGAATATGAAGTGAAAATTAGCATACTCATTTAAATTAATTATAGTTAATTAACAATAAAATTCATAACACATATGGGTGTTAAAATAAGTATTTTAATAAAAGATGATCATTTTGACCACAACAGTTGATAGCGCCCTAGGATGTTTTCCTTGCATTCTGCATCTATGCAGGTTACTGAGCCACTAGAATCCTAACCATGACCATTTTATCCTGAATCACAAAAATTTTACAAATGCATTTACTACATATTTGATAGTCATTAGTGGTGGACATTAAGTAAACACATTTGAGAAGTTCACAAGTGGTGTTTCTTCTCTTCCACCAATGTATAGTCTATTAGCCTTCGTGTAAATGCAAAGTAAGGAAATTCTTTCTCTTACTACATTAAACATTATAAGCATTAATCTAAGACTCCTCATTATGTGCTCCTGACCCCTCCACATTATCATGATTTGGCATGGACTGTGGATATGTCCCACACAGGCAGAAAACTATTATTACGTATGTAAACATTCACTATTATTTTTCTTTAATATTTTGGATATTCATCCTCTATGACCAAAGCATTTCCCTTTGACGCAGTCACAAATAAGGCCTCCACAGAGTGAGATCTTAGAGTAAGAGGAAGTCATGGAATAGGTGTGCTCTGAGAGCACTGATTATGCTAGTTAGAAATAATTTAGGGAAAATAAATGTAGCTGGTGGACAGTTGTCTACAAAGTTCTCTTTGTAGTCTCCTTGCTCAGAGAAGAAATGTGACTGGAGGTACTGATCTATGCTGACCTAAGGAAATTACACAAGGTCTATCATCTGGGAAAAAGCAGAAAATCACAGCAAGGTGGTCTGTGTACTGTATGAAAATAGACTTCAAAATGAGAACAAGATTTTTTTTCATTACTTTTAAATTTTATTTTATTTGTTTTAATGTTGTGTGTATGAGTGTTTTGCTTGCATATACATAAGTGCCAATGTATCTCCAATGGCCACAGAGGCCAGAAAAAGTTAAAAGATTCCCTGGAAAATTAGTTACAGACATGTTATATCATATATAACCAAACTTGAGTCCTCTGCAAGAACAATCTTTTATTTCATTTTAATATTTAATTTTTTAAATTTTATTTTTAAATTTTATTTATTTATTTATTTATTTATTTATTTTTGAGACAGGGTCTCCCTGTAAATCCAGCTGTCCTGGAACACACTATGTAGACCAGGCTGGCCTTGAACTCACAGAGATCTGCTGCCCCTGGCTCCTGAATGCTGGGATGAATGGCGTGCACCACCACTATGCCTGGCAATTTATATTTTATTTTATTTTATTTTATTTTATTTTATTATTTATTTTGGAGGCTTTTCTAGACAGGGTCTCCCTTTAACCCCAGCTAGCCTGGAACTCTCTCTGTGGACCAGGCTGGCCTTGAACTCACAAAGATCTGCCTGCCTCTGCCTCCCAAGTGCTAGGATTAAAGGCGTGTGCCACCACGCCTGGCTATTTTTATTTTATTTTTTATGTGTATGAACGTATTGCTTACATGTGTGTAAATGCATTTNATGGGGAGGTGCTGAGGTTTGGGGGAATTGAAAGGGGAAGAGTTAAGTGGATAAGATCAAGATATATTGTATACATGTATGAAAGTGTCCATAAAAGACATTGTTTTTTAATTTTTATTATTTTTTTAAAAATTTTCTCTTATTTATTATGTGTATGAATGTACTGTCTGCATGCAGGTCTGCGCACCCGTGTTGTGCAATGCCGCGGAGGTCAGAAGAAGGTGTCAGATTCCCCTGGAACTGGAGTCAAAGATGGTTCTCAGCCGCCATGTGGGTGCTTGGGATCGAACCTGGATCCTTTGCAAGAGCTGTCGGCGCTCCTAACTGCTAGGCCATCTCTCCAGCCCCAACATTATTTTTTTAAAAGGAACATCTGAACATATTTACATACTGATGCAGACTTTGGGAGGTAGAGGGGAAAAATCCTTTAAAGAAATGGAGTAGAAACTACAGAGTACAGTTCTCAGCCATTGACCAATGTCAAGTTCAAAACAAAAGGTAAACTCTTGTATTGGGATGGACGGATGGACACAATGTTTGTGGTACAGTAAGTAGAATAAAGCACAGTGCTTGTGGGAAGGAAATGATGGAGACTAGGACAGGTAGGATCTCTGAGTAATGCTGTAAGCAGTGGTTGAAGATTATAAGAACAAGACTGGCCACAAACTACTCAGGTGACGTTTCTCTAGTAGGCAACTCAAAGTGCTTCAATCTGAATCAGACACAGAGAAAGGACTTTGACAGATAAATGTCAAGAAAAAAAAAAAAAAAGACCCTGAAGATGGAACAGAAAACTGCAAGAATACAGATGAAACAAGGGATAGTGGAACCTGAACTACTTACAAAAGGTGGTAGAAGACGTGAAGGCAGAATAGCCAAAGCGCTAAAAAGGGATGAGGAGGAAGGTTGGTACAGACAGCACTGAGAAGAGCAAGCTCATGGTACAATGTTGCTACAAAAGGCAAGGAAGGTGTGGAGGGTAGCAGTGCATAGAACCACATTTTGCAGAAGTGCTCCACTTTACAAAGACTAAAAGTACCCACAAAATTCAGACTTTGATGGGCTTAATACTCTTACCAGGGAATAGTCAAGTAACAACCCACTGAAAGGAGCTAAGTACGCAATGTAACAAGTATATAAAATCCTAAAGTTTCCCTGTGAAAGAGGCCGCAGGAAAGTTTCCCTGTGAAAGAGGCCGCAGGAAATATGTGGCCATGTAACTGAATATGATTTTTTGTTTGTTTTCTGTCTTTTCGAGACGGGGTCTCCCTGTAGCCCCAGCTGTCCTGGAACTCACTCTGTAGACCAGGCTGGCCTTGAACTCACAAAGATCCACCTGCCTCTGCCTCCCAGGTTCTAGGATTAAAGGCATGAGACACCACGCCCAGCAAAAGGGAGCTTTTCTTACTTCTTCTCAAGATTAGACTGACAACTTCATATGGCTTCATTTCTTGGAAACAAACTCACTGACAGCATCAGATAGACAATACTGAAATAGTCAGATAATGTCTTAATAGGATTTGTCCAAAATCCATGCACTGGAATCTTGTGTCTCCACATGGAAATTTTGCCCAGTGCTGAGCTTGTGGGAGTGAGACTCAGTATGGTTCTTAAAGCTTCTGAGCTGCCCAGCCCCATAAACCATTGATGCAGTGGATGCAAGAGTTCTTTCCAGTAAGTGTTAATACGTGTGGGATGACCTGAGTCCTTCTCTGGCTTCCTGTTTTCCCTTTCATGCAGTCTTGTTATTTTTGTCTCATTTGCTTTGGACTAGATGAAGGTTTGAAGGTAAGAAACAATAGACTACTGGGAAGTGCTTGACAAGTAAAAAGGAGCACCCTTGGAATCCTGTACTTATTTTCTTAGTTAATATTTGCTGATACGATAACTTCATATTTATTTCTATTAGTAATATACTTGTCAAATTCTATGTGGTGATATATACTGTGCTAGTTATGTTATCAGTAGGTATATAATCTGGATATTAATCATCTCCCAGATGTGTACCTGGTAAAGATTTTCTCCCACTCAGTGGATTTCCTCTTCACTTCCTTGGTTGTTTCTTTTGCTGTACAGAAACTTCATAGATTAATGAGTTCCTAATTATTTATTGTTCACCTTAATGCCTGAGCCGCTAATGTCCAGTTATGAGAGTCCTTTCCTCTGCCTACATCTTGTAGTGCACTGGCCATGCTTTCTTCTATCAGTTTCAGAGTTTCAAGTTTTATATTCAAGTCTTTAATCCATTTGGAGTTGACTTTTGTGCAAAATGAAAGATAAAGGTCCAGTTTCATTCTTCTACAGGTGGGAGTCCAGTTTTGCCAGTAGCATTTGTTGAAGATTCTGTCTTTCCTCCATTGTATGTTCTTGGCACCTTTGTCAAATATCAGGTGGCTGAAATAGTATGTGCCCATGTTTAGGTTCTCTGTTGTGTTCTATTGATCTGCATGTCTATAACTATATCTTTGTTAAATAATCTGAGATCTGGAATGGTGATGCCTAAATTTGGTAGAAAGGCGTGCATGTGTAAAATCCTTAAAACGTTCAAAATTAAATAAATAATAGAAATAATAATGGAAGGCATGAAATTGGGGTAGGTAATAAGCAAGAGTAGACAAGGAGAGGGAGTTTAAATATGATCAAAATATAGTTTGAAATTCCAGGATCAATAAAAAAGTTCACCATTGTTCTCTAAGAAAAATAACCCTTCATAGAAATGAAAGTTTTTATTTAAAAATTATTGAAATTTTTGCATATGACTTTATTGCCTTGCATGTATATAAGTGCACCTGTGTCATTCATTGACCAAGGAGATCAGAAGAGGGCTTAAAATACCCTTGAACTGGAGCTATGGTTGCTTGTAAACCACCATGTTGGTTCTGGGAACCGAACCTGGGTCCTGTGTGAGAGCACCCAATGCTCTTAATACCTGAGACATCTGTCCAACCCAAGAAATGAAAGGTTTTTTTTTAATATTTTTTAAATTTTATTTATTTATTTTATATGTGTATGAATGTACTGTCTGCATGTAAGTTTGTGCACCCGTGTCGTGCAATGCCACAGAGGTCAGAAGAGGGTGTCAGATTCCCCTGGAACTGGAGTTCTCCTGGAATTGGAGTTACAGACCATTCTCAGCCGCCATGTGGGTGCTGGGGATCGAAACTAGGTCCTCTGCAAAAGCAGTCGGCGCTCTTACTAGGCTATCTCTCTAGCCCCTAAATGAAAGGTTTTAATGAATGGTTAGTGCACAGAAACGTGATCACTTCACCTCAAATATACAGTACATGGCAACCTAGATATTCATGCCTAGAAAACAAATAGCATGCAAAAAGTCATTTTCCCATAGTGAAGGACTCAGAATTACCTCATAATTTTCCATTTCAAAGCTGATTCTTTTATAAGAGGAGTAAAATTTCAGCTCAAGAAGGGAAGATAAATGTTGCCCAAGATTTAGAGAAATAACTAAAGGTCATATCATGCATTTAGTTCCTATGCCTATAAACACTACTATTGCACATAACGCTCTATGACTAATGTAAATTATTAAATATATTTTCAAAAGTGTTAAATGTTTCAGATTCCACAATTACATTTTACCTTTGATTTAGAACTCTCCTAAAATTCAAATAAACAGGTCTTTCAAATAATTGATTTATCCATTCTATGCTAGGAACTACTCTTTTACCTTATAGTATATTATTTCAGTCTTACTGAAAATTTACAGAATGTTGTGGAAACTGGGACTTTGTAAAGTTTAAGGGTACCACTTTCTTCTCTGAAAAAAGACAACTATAAAAACACCCCTTTAAAATGATTATGAAACACTTTTTAAAATGCATTAAATGTTGAGCATCAGATAAGTTTAAATTGAGTATTTGAGATGAAAAAGAAATTTATTTTCTAGCCAGTAAAACCCAGAAAGCAATACATAAATTACTAGTAAAGATACATGTGCTTGGAAATTCCATAAACATTGTAAAATACCACAGGACTGAGGAGGAAATCTCAATGAAAAATGAAATGTGAACTGATTGTTGGCAAAGCAACAAAAACAATGTGGCACATGGAGTGCATGGCATGTGTATGGTAGTACATGTTTTCTCAGCTCCTGGAAGAAATCTGAAATGTAATAAAGAGAAACCAAAGCCAAGTGGCCAGTCTGTAGTCCTGGGATCAACTACCTGCTTCCCGATCTATTCATTTCTTTTGAATTCCCAGGGGAAATTTTAGTCTGCCTAATATTTAATAGGCAAAATTAAGAAATTTATATTTTCACTGCCTATAAATATGGAAAAGCCATATCCCTGTAATGTTCACAAAAGCAAACTGATTTCATTCTTAGAGTAACTGACCACTGAAAGTATCAGTTTGAACACCAAACTCCCCAATGCTGTCTTCCTTTGCTTCCTTTCCATGTGATAAGTAAATGATTTTGTTTCCATTTTCATTAGTTTTCTTTAATGTTTAGACACTGCTTTTACCATTATCAGTTCCTAATCTGTAAACATGAACCAGTTTATCATATTTATTTCTGATGTTACAAAAAATGTGTGCATTTTCTTAGTGGATATATTTTTCATAAATTCATAAAATATAAATTTAATATTTGATGCTAGTTTCCAACTCATTACCCAAGCATCCAGCCAATGAACTACTGTCAAACTCCCCCAAGGACCTGTGAACACCTACAACACTTATTACTGAGCCAAAAAATGTTTTACTCCCTAAAGTAACAAAAAGGAGAACCATATTTAAAAATCTTTAAACAAAATATCATTACTCTTGCATTGGTCAAAGAAATTCCTGGAGCAAATATCAAGATGAAAATGTACATTGTTGTTCCTGGTAGCCTCTGTGATTTGTTGTAATCAATAATTAACTGACATTTCCAGCATCTGTCATTATTTAAAAATTGTCAACACTTGTCCCTCTGTGTTTTAAACATTTTTTTGTGTGTCTTTTTGAGACAGGTTCTCCCTTTACTCCCAGCTGGCCTGGACCTCTCTCTGTAGACCAGGCTGGCCTTAAACATCTTATTTATAACATATTGTCCTACTTAAACTTTATATAGCTTTCTGACACAGCTAGAAGGTTTAGCATGAGAAGGAAATAAGTTTCCTGAGACTTTTTACAATTGTATTTGTCATTTTTTCCACAAACAAGCACAATATCTGGAGAATACACATTATCAAATATTGTTAATGAAATACATTTGCAAATGAGGAAAATACAGAATACATTAGCAGTATTTCAATGCAATTAACAGAGGAAGCACATTAACCCAAGCAAGCCATTATGTAATCACCTTGCCATTCAGAGTTGATTTGTATAGAGGAATGACATCAGATCCTGGGTGAGGAAATTAAGGTAGAGGTACGGATTGATAAAGCACCGTCATATTATAGTGCCATTTTGTTTAATAATAGGGCTCTCATCAACCTCATTAAAATTTAAAATCACTTGCTAAGTATTGAATAGTATTGTTTGCATCCATGGCAGGGGACCAGAGGGGAAATTATCAGTTAGTTGATATTATAATGGGGAAAAGAGAAATCTTCTGAAATGTCATCTGGGATGTCATGCACAGTGGGATTGGAAGATAACATCCTTAGAATACTAAAAAGGCAATTAAATTATGCCAAGACTTCAAGAGATCAAGAGAGGTATTCATGTGAGGGAAACATGGTCACTGAAGAGAAATAATCCAAAACTCAGTGAGCACCAAAGATTGGAGTAAATGTGTTTATCTCAACTACAAATTCCTCACATGGCAATCTGATTTGTTCATTCTCCTTAATTCATTACCTTAGGTTTTCCATTATCTTGAAACTATACATTTAGAATAAACAGAAAAATGAACATAATTAAACATAACTTGAAATTACTATATGTAAATACTTTCAAATAAAAAGAGAATGGATAATTTTATGGATGTCAAATTTTTCACTAATATTTTTGATATACACAGTTTTCAAGTTATCACTAGATCCAATTGTTTTTGAAACAATTTATGAACATCCATTCAGTCATTCATCATAAACTGTAGTACCTCTTTACTATTCTCATCACAATCAAATACAACTAAATACTAGTCACTATTAGATCATAGTTGCTTACAAATTGGCCTTAATTGTCAAAGATGAACTTGTGATTATAGTACTTATCTGTGTACAGATCTTCTTCATTTAGCAACTGTGTCCTTCTGGGATGCTCAAAGTTGACAGCAGAAAGGTTTATATGACAGCATGTCAGATCCATCTGAGTTATTATCCAACACTAATAAAATACCAAAAAGCAGAAACCAATGCATGGGGAGTCTAAAAACTCTAATATTTTCTTATTATATGTTCATTATTGCTAAGTATTCCCCTTCCTATTAAAAATAATTCAGTAGAATGCCAAAATGATGTTTTCAATATTTTATTACTCTTTCCTTTCTCTGATTGTTTCTCCCTTTGAAGATAAAAGAGGTATTTTAATTAGAATGCAATGGGAATAAGTTTTAAATTAGCATATGTTGATGTTCAATAAATCCAACTTTAATTACGACCTCTTCCTGTTTATCTCACAGATTTTAGGAAAAGAAAAAATTCACAGGAAAAATAAATCTTTCTGAACATATTATATTTAATTATGTAATGCCTGGAACTTCACTTTGATTTAGGCATGTCTCTCCATCATTTAACTTGGAAAACATGGGTCTACAGATAGGGAGAGATAAAGGAATATACAGTGGTTGCCTCAATATCTTACCAGGGAGAATGTTTTTCTACCTGCCAGAAAAATGCTCTCTTTAGAGGTACCTGGAAATAATGTTCCAGAATACTACTTGTTAGAGAAAGTCTCACCACCAAGATGATCCATAGATCTCATTAACTATAATTGACTCTATATACCTAATGACTGAAAGTGGTCCCTGTTGCTTCTCTGAGTATTTAGATTTAGAACATCTTTTCCTCAATCACCATTCGGGGAGAAATAAAGTGGGTTCAAGTGTTTCTAATAATTTCATAATAACTCAAGAATTTTGTTCAAAAACTTGAGAGATATATTTGAGCTTAATATCTGCAAAAATCTTATCTATTAGGATATATATATATCGTAATATACACTTATTATACCAAATTGATACTTAAAAATAAATGCTATATGGACATTTATGAGTAGAAAATGATGTTATGTAGTATTCAAATGCAAGCATCTAAGATTCTGTTTTATATGGCATTTAATTTTAGTTCACATAGGTCTACAAATGTTTATTTCCGTTATGAACTTTATTATTGATGATAGAACTTGTGGAATACTTTAGCAATGTTTGTGGAGAAATTTAATGAGTGAGAAATTCAAAGTTTGATTTCAATCAATTACATTCTTTCTAAATATATATATACATATACACACATACAAATATATATATATATATATATATATATATTCCCAACTCCTTTTGTAGACATTCTGAGGGCAATGATTTAATTTAAATGTATGATTGAAATCATGGAGCGATTACATGCTCCAACTACTTTATAGATGTGAAACTTGACGTATTCTAGATTTTAATCAGGTAAAGTTAGTATCTACCCTCCACTATCTCGAATCTTATTTATATTTAAATGTCATATTTAGTATATTTTAAGGAATAGTAAGTATAACAAAATTCATTATTATATATAATATATTATATATATATATATACTGTTAAATTTTTGAGAGCACTTATTTGTGCTCAATTTTGTGAAGCTGGAATATACAGCATTTGGATGAATTCTATCTGAGAATTTTGATTACTTGATCATATAAGCATAGGTTAGACAAGGTTCATCACTATAATGAAACACCTGGGATATTTAATTTATTAAAGGATTACTTATCTCACAGGTTTTACACATAAAAAAAGAGAAAAATAGAGGCAGAAGAAAATCATGAGAGTAAGTATGGCCAGTGGAAAATAAATTCTGTCATGTGCTTGATCATTTTCTCCTCAATTTATTTAATTTTCATTACTACGTGATATTTAACAATCTCCTCCCAAATTACTGTCCATAGAACACACTCCCACAATATAACATTGTGTTTGACAGACTGTGTTTAATTAATAATTTTATTTTAGAAAGAATCATGGCCAGATAAAAAGACCTATCATAAACATTCAATGAAATATAAGTTAACTGTTGAGATCAGGCTGTGCCATGCTCCAATTTACTTCATATATATATACTCTTGTGCAGTGTTTTGCTTTGAGATCTAATTTACAAGCACTTTTCAAATCCATTTATAGGACAGAAGATGACTCTGCTTGCTGGTAGGCATGTAAATAATGCCATCTGTCTGGCACTACCCCAAGGCACAAAGTGATCCATACCATATTTATAAAGGTAGAAATTACATAACATTTTAACTTATCAAAATAAATTGGGACTATAGGGGCATGTTAAAAGAATATCTGGCCCGGGGCTGGACAGGTGGCCTAGTGGTTAAGAGTGCCGACTGCTCTTGCAGAGGACCCGGGTTCGATTCCCAGCACCCACATGGCGGCTGAGAACTGTCTTTAACTCCATTTCCAAGGGAATCTGACACCCTCTTCTGACCTTTTGATGGCATTGCACGACACGGATGCACAAACCTACATGAGGACTATGCATTCATACACACACACACAAAAATAATAAATAAAATAAAATAAAAGAATATCTGGCCCAAGTATCATCAAGCACACCAAACTGAGAGAAGGGTGCACCTTTCTCAATTGACAGCTATAAAGAGGAGAGCACATAACACTGTCGTGGTCACCGTGCCACAGATCTCTCATCTGACCAACTGGCATGCCCATCAAGGTATCCACAGAAGAACTTTCAGTTCTTCCAAGGACTTGAGTTCAGCTTGGTACCTGATGCTTTGAGGACCTGCTTGGATTGTGTTTCTTTTCATCTACCCATTCATAAATTCACACTGCCATTTATCTTTCTGCCCTACCAGCCCTACTCCTGCCCTCTACTTTGACAGCCTCAGGATGGAGTCCTATGCCACCCTTTGCTTAAATCCGACTTTGTAGTGATTTTACCAGAACTCTAACAAGGTTAGCTATTAGACCCCCTCAGAGAATCTTTAATTCTATATGGACTCCTCTTCCCCTAAGTGCGTTTGAAACATCTTGAACTCTTCTGTGCCTTTTTAACCCTTTGAAGTCATTATGTGTCTGAGAAAGAACCAGAGACAAAGATAAATTTACTGTGCAATGTGTTATGTGTGTTCTGAGAGTATTTTCAATAATGCTTCTGTCTGCTTTTGACATGGCTAACAAGAGCACCTGATCTACTTGGCAAATTATTGACAGAAAACCTGAAGTATGTTTTGTGTTCACTATATTCTAATAAATTCTGCATTTTGGAAAGGCAGAAATGTGTTCTAAGTTTCGGACAGAGGATGCTCACAACATTAAATTACAAACATTTTAAGCTCTTGTTCTGATGATGTGCACATATATTCTGCAAATTCCCTTCTAGAATATGTTTTTTAAGTATTTTTTCAGAATTTTTAAATTTTTTTCCATTATTATTATTATTAAACTTTTTCCATAGGTCTAGTTAATCCATTAATCCAGTTGTCTTTGGCTTAATTGGCTTCTGTGGCTGTGGGGGCGCAGTTATCCTCCCAGCTTGTATAAAAGATAGGTTTGAGTCTTGAGATCTGAGATCTCCCGAGACCAGCTGAAGCAAGTGCAGGTAGGTAGGTAGGTAGGAGCTGGGTGCTTCAGCAAGGCTGATTGCTGATTGACTTAATCTAGTTAATCCCTTAATCCAGTAGTCTTTGGTTTGATTAGCTTTTGTGGCTGTGGGGGCGGAGATATCTTCCCAGCTGGTATAAAAGGTACAGTTGTGTGAGTCTTGAGATCCGAGATCCCCCGAGACCAGCTGAAGTGCAGGTACCCGGGCATAGGCTAAAAAGCACCCCCCCACCCCACACCCTCACCCCCTCACCCCCCAATTGTGATTACAAGGGCATCTGAAGGAGGCAAGCAAAACAAGCCTTCAACACAGTGAAGAGGCATTTAGGACTCACATTGGAATACAGGCAAGGAGAAGCCCATATGCCAGGAACACAAAGAGACAACATGGAAAAGGGGCAGGATAATCCTCCACCAAGCAGTACCAACCCTATGGAAGATTCCTATAGTGGGATCCCCCTGGGGATGGCCTAGGACAAAGATATCAGAAACACAATTTTGAACATACTTAAAGAAATACAAGACTATAAAGATCAAATCAAAGAACTAAGAAAAGAGAATGAAGAACTCAAGAAGGAAATAGAGATAATGACAAACTCTGGAAGGAAGTAGAAACACTGAAAAGATTCCATGCTGAAAAAGATAAGGAAACTAACCAGCAAAGCAAAGAACTACAGGAAGAGATTGAGAAGCTCCACAAGGAAGTAGAAATACTAAAGAAATCAGAAAAGGAAATGGAAAAGGAAATCAAACACTCATCCAATCAAGAGGAAGGGAATGGAAAAAGCCTCAGAATCAGAATGGAGGCAGCAGAACAAAGAATATCAGACCTGGAAGATAACACAAAACCACTAAAAACCTCAAGTAAAGATTATGACAAATTTAAAAATACACAAAAGTGGAATATATATGCCCCAAACTCTGGTGCACCAAACTTTATAAAGACAATTCTGCAGGACCACAAGTCACACACTAACCCCAGTACACTCATAGTAGGGGACCTCAATACCCCACTGAGTCCTTTAGATAGTTCAACAGGACAAGGAATAAACAGAGAGATATCTGAACTGAACGATATGATACACCAAATAGACCTCATAGACCTCTACCAAATATTCCACCCTAATACCAGAGAATACACTTTCTACTCAGCACCCCACAGAACATTCTCCAAAATTAACCACATACTGGGACACAGAAGAAACCTCCACAAATACAAAAAGATTGAAATAATTTCATGCATTTATCAGACCACAGTGCAATAACGCTCAACATCAATACCAGGATAAGCCCTACTGCCTACACATGGAGACTAAACAGCACACTCTTGAATAATGAATGGGTCAAGGAAAAGAAAAAGAAAGAAATAAAAGCATTCCTGGAACTGAATGACAATGACAATACAACACAACAAAACCTATGGGATACCTTAAAAGCAGTCCTAAGAGGGAAGTTTATAGCCCTGGGTGCCTACATTAGAAAAACAGAAAGAGCACAAGTGAATGATCTAACACTACAGCTAAAAGCACTTGAGAGGCAACAACAGATGAACCCTAAACGCAACAGACAGGAAGAAATAACAAAAATCAGAGCAGAAATCAATGAAATAGAAACAAAGAAAACAATACAAAAAATCAATGAAGCCAAAAGTTGGTTCTTTGAAAGAATAAACAAGATAGACAGACCTCTAGCCCAGTTAACAAAAAGAAAGAAGGAACAACTCCAAATCAATACAATC